>BSBK01004300.1:0-37500 GCA_027943335.1 Chamaecyparis obtusa | reverse complement strand
TTTTTTAGAGCACAAAGTCAAGATTATCATCATATAATTTTTATAATATTTTAATTAGATTTAATATATTATAATTTCAAAATACTCCAAGTAGGTATTTTAACATTCAATAACAAGATGCTTCAAAAATAGAAAAAAATAGTAAAGCTTATCAAAAAGATTGAAAATTTATATTTAACACTAGAGGAGAGAGTTATCTTCAAGAGTGTGTCATTTATTTTGTGAATGGTGTAGATTTGATAGGGGAAATTTGACGCGAGATGAAAACTGTCAATTTCAGGTATGTTCGACTTTGAGTAGTTATATTAGAGAAAATATACATTAAAAACTAATTTTTCTTCTTTTCTGCACTAGCTATACATTTTATCTATGACATATTTTGAAATCAAAGGAAAAAAAGATTATTTGCATATACTTTTTTGTTGCGAACAAGACCCTCAATTTTTTGCATTTTTCAGCAAGTAAAAAATGGACTTAAAAAATTTTAAAACTATGTGAATTCTTGTTCAAAAAAAGTTAAAAAAATTATAGGCATAAACTTCATCCACTTTTACACATTTCATTAGTTTACATCATCTCCAAATTTTAAACATAAATGCCATTTTTATGTCGTTAAAGTTAAAAAATTTGTGTGTTGTTGGCCTTTTCCTTTATAAAAGTGTGACACAACTTTGTACTTTTACCCTAAAGTGAAGGCAAAAAGTACTCACTTATATCTCTTAATCCACGGGCGTTTTGTGCCAAATGCAAATGTTTGGGGACAGGTAAATATTCCTCCCCCAGCGTTGTTGACTAGGCTCTTAAGTGAGTCATAGGCGGTCAACATAGCTAGGTATGGAGACTCCATGGAACTATTAAAAGCCTGATAAAATAGAAGCTACCTTATCTACATCTGAAAGTATCAAAATCCTTGTGCAAGGACTGATTCCAAGGGGTTTATTGGGTCGCCTCAAGATTACTCACCATTTGTATTCCCTTCTAGGGGGTACCAAGCTGTGGGCAAGCAATTTTGATACTCACCTTCTTTAGGTAGATCTGTTTGAAGTTCTTGACAGTCAAATACTCCATGAGAACATTGTTGGAACATACACTTTCAAAGCTTTATCAGAGTCAGCTATCTTGTTTGTATCCCACAAGGTTGCTTTGTCCCTTGTGGAGATTGCTTTTCTGAAAATCTTTGTTGAAATCTATCATTTGCCATTGGGAAACATCAAAATTGATCAACAAACCCAGTTCAAGATACTCAGAACATTTTGCAAAGAAACCCTTGGAATTAGATATCCAAAGAACCTTTTTATCTCAAACCAAACTTATCAGATTTTCCCAAAGTTATGCCAAATTTGATCAAACATCCAAAAGCTAAGTTACCCAAATCCAAGGATTATCAAGAGAAGAAAGTTGTAGAAAGAAACCTTAAGAGCCATCAATCCTCTATCCAAGCAACCTAAGTAGAAGAAAAATATCAAGAAAGACTTGATAATATTGGCTATAATGTAAGAGTCAAACAGTTTGCCTACCGATTCTGAGTGAACCACCACTACGTCAATCTTGAAAGAGAAGATTAGCTGGATCCATTGCATGTCCCAATCTACCTTCAGATCTCAAAATCCTATCTTGGCAGTCCTTTATCCTAGTTTCATCTTAGTTTCATCCTTGCATCATCACCAAATCCTTAGTTGCATTCTAGAGTCCTTAGCTGCATTCACCATCATCTTCCTAGCAGCATCATAGATCATCCATCTCAATTACATTTGCATCATCCTTTTAGAGAAAGCATTATTCCATCATCCTTCACCATCTTTCCATCAGCAATCCACAATCAGAATCCCAAATTCTTGATCCAAATCCAGCATCCAATATCCAAATCAGAACTCACCATCATTTTGCACCAAATCTAGAGATCCAAATCCACAAGTACTTAGTGATCAAAACCTTTGAGTTGTTTCCATCCCTTATCCCAAATTAGAAATCGTCCCCTTTTTTATAGAGCATTGTCTAAAGGAAATCCAACTTTCCTTGCATAGCCTCATCATCTCGAGCAAGAGATTAGCTTGTATTGATAAGAATCCAGTCGACCGAAGATCATTAGTCTATCCTAGGTTGGCCAAATCCTATCACTGATCCTCCATTGGAAAAAGCAATAGCTCATTGTTGACACTTAGTAAATCTTCCACCAACATCCCACCAATCCTCCACCCAATCTTGACCCAAATCAAAGCATCCCATCAAGCCTCCATCATTGCCAAGCTTTTTTACCAATCTGTCACCATCTCCCATCAATCTTCCACCATCCTTGATCCAAATCCAAGCATTTCACCAATCCTTGCATTACATTTTAGAAATTCATCATCCTTAGAAGTTCCTTAAGCTTACATCCATGATCCTTTAGAGTCTTTTAGGAAACATCTTACATCCATCTAAGCATCTGCATCTCCATTCTTGTCGAGACAAGATCCAGATCTAGAAAAAGAAGGAACATGAATCCTTATCCAATCACCAGCTCATCTAATCCCAAAATTTTTACCAGTGCAATGATAGCCTATGATCCCCAAATACAAATTGGAAATACATGGGATGATCCTAATATCCCCTCAGCTCCTCTGGCAATAGAAACATTTGTGAATCATCCAGAGAATCCACCAGTAGTCAATACACTCATGACCCAAAACCAGCAAAGCATGTTCACTAACTTTGCACAGGTGCAGACTTCCATTCCACCATATCTCCATCCTCACATTCCCATAAGCACTATCCAAATCCCAACACAAGTATACTCTCCATTCATCCAACCATTCCTTGATCCAACCTTGCAGACATCTCAAGCAACCTCCACAATTCCTCTTCTTTTACAAGGAAGCTTCGCTAGTCCTATAACACAAGCTATAACACCATCGGCTCCATTCCCTATCATAGGTACTTCATCATCTGCCATGGCTACTCAAGCCCTTGCAAAAATCCAACACTTGTCACAAAGTCAACTCCCACCTCTCATGCAATCCTTTACACAAGTAGTCCCGCCATCTTCCCTAGGCCAAACAACACCTTTCACTCCAGGAGGGATGCAATCATCCTTCCCCTTCACTTCGCAAGCTTCCACATCCACACCTTTTGTGCCAGGAGGGACGCAATCATCTTTCCCTTTCACTCCACAAGCTTTCACATCCATACCATCTTTTCCAAGGTCAAAACAATCATTCCTCTTTCAAGCCTCCACATTAGTGTCATCTATTTCGAGGGCAGCGCAACCGCTCCCCTTTCATACCTAGCAAGCTTCCGCATCAACATCACCCTTTTCATGGGGAACACAAGCGTTCTCTTCATTTCCCCCCAACAAGCATCTACCCAGGCACAAGCCCAGCAAAATGCCTTGACCATGGGAATGCCTTCCATGGGTTTTTCAAAACCACCATTCATGTCCCAAACTCCCCTTACATCTACCTTCTCGGCATCCACTGCAACACAATTCCCACCTCACACTGGTCCTCATTGGGGTCTCACTCAAGAAGACATGAAAGCCTTTGGAATACCAACTCACTCTCCTACATCTGTATTTGCAAACCAACAAGCCACCTTCTCACAAGCAGCACAACAACAACCATCTCAACCTCCACCAACCTCATCCTTCACGAGCTATCCATTCCCAACACCCAGTGCTTTTCAGCAAGTTCCTCCACCTCAGCAGCAAAGTTCATCCCATTTCTCAAGTTATCTTACCTAGTCACCCTTTTCTTTGAGCTTCCCTACATTAGTTCCACCCTTAAGCAATATGGGAATGCACCTAACCTATATCGGCGAACCCCAGAGCCAAGTTTAGTAAGGACCATCTTACCAACAAGCTGCATCATTCCACCAGCCACCCCCATAGTTTCCATACTTCTAGTCACAGCAATAAACCCCCATCATTCCCCAACAGCAACAAGTTTCCTCCTATCAGTCACAACAACAAGTCCCAGTCATCCCACAACACCAGCAAGCAGTCTCATATGCACCACCGCAATATCCCCCTGTGCTGCATCAACAATATCCCCAGCAAACATCACTCCAAAATCCACTCTAATCTACCTATCCCACTGGGCCATCTCCATATCCCAATCAATAGTACCCACCTCAAATAGGAGTACCCTCTCAAACACCAATCAATGCTGAGTGGGAAGCCATGAAGAACACTCTTAAAGAGCTTCAAACTGGTACTAAGAACAAAACTTACAAGTTTGAGGAGGTGTGTCCTTATCCGTTTGATCGGTCCATTGCCGCTATACCTTTCCCCAAGCACTTTGAGACACCTAAGTTTGATAAATATCGGGGGAAAGGAGATCCAGTCAATCATATTAAAGAATTATATATGGCGTGCCAAGAAGTGGCTTACAGTGATAACTATCTCTTATGCTTATTTCCCAAAAGCTTGGGAGGAACCGCTGTTGAGTCGTTCTACAAAATACCATGTGGGACTATCACAACCTTTGTCGAACTTTCTGAGAAGTTCATTTCCCACTATGCCCACAATGTTGAGAATGAGTTGACCTTGTTAGATCTCTGCAACTCAAAATAGAAAGAAGGAGAAAGCCTAGCAGAATACTTGTAATGATGGCAGAACCTTACTACCAGGTTATCATACCAACCACCTAAAAATCATTTGATCAAAATCTTTATTGATAATCTGCATCCTAAGCTATCCCACTTCATAAGGATGAATTTCCTCCAAACCTATCAAGATATCAAGAGCAAGGGGATAGGTATTGAAAAGGCCCTCCTAGATGAAGGCACAATCCGACACTTCAAAAATGATGCCCAAAAACCTAGCAATGATAAATCCCATTACTAGAATCGTAACAAGAATGTTGTTACTGATGGAGCCACTAATACCAAGCATGTCCAATTTGTTGTGGCTAGTCCTCCGTCAACTCCTACATACCAACAACAACAAGTGCCCATCCATCAGCAACCTCCTCAAGTTCATCAACAACCCACACAACAATATTATTCTCAGAATAATTAGCAGAATTATCAGCAACAAGCCCATCAAGCCTATCAAGGTAATCCAAAAAATCAAGTCAATACTGTCAATGTTGTTCCCAAGCAGAACAAACCTAGAGCTCAAAATTATCCAAAGAAGACCTTCACACCACTGGGTGAACCTTTGGATGTTATATTTCATCGAATGGACAAGGCCAACTTGATTACATATCCACCAATTTAGCTAGTTGATGATACCTCTCCCAAGCCTGATTGGTACAAAGATCATGAATACTGTGATTATCATCATGTCAAAGGACACACTACCCTGAAGTGTATGAGACTCAAAAACTATATCCAAGATCTCATTGATCAAAAAGAGATTCAAGTCAATACACCCACTCAAGCCTCGCCAAATGCCAATTTGCAAATTTATCAGAATGTGTTCCCACAACACAATGCTGGGAACAACCAAGCTAAAGCCAATCATCCCTAGAACCATGGCAAAAGCAAGCAAGAAGATCACACTATTGCCTATATCAGTTATGACAATATTGTTGGATGTATAACCCAAGTTGAGCCCACAGTCAATACCATCCATGTCAAAGGAGCAGACAGTCAATGTGCTGTTAGCACCCGTAGAGGTCGGATAACTGTTGTTGGTGCCCATCTTAGGCCAGCACATAATGCACACAATGTACAGTATAACCTCATAGAACATCTTGGGAACACACCAGGCCAAATATCCATCTTGGACCTTCTTCGCACTTCACCTCTCCATCAAGAGATCCTTAACCGAGCTCTCAAAGAAGGACATGTCCCCACAGACATTAACACCACCCAGTTTGAGACCCTTGTGGGACATCTATCCACAACTTGTGCTTTATCCTTCAAGCCATCTGACATGCCAGCCATTGTACCTAACCATAATCTCCCTCTCCGCATCGCCGTCATGGTTAGAGACTTTGCCATCAAACAGGTCTTAATAGATAATGGCTCAACCCTGAACTTGTGTACTTTGAAGTTCATTCAGTAGATTGGGTTCACCCAGGCCGATATAGCACATGAAGTAATCACTATCAAAGCCTATGACAATTTGGAGCGTACCTCTAAAGGTACTATTACTTTGCCCATTTAGCTGGGCCTAGCAACACAGGATACTATTTGCCATGTTGTTGATCTTGACCTACCATTTAATATCCTCCTAGGCTGACCATGGATTCATTCCATTAAGGCTGTACCATCTACTTACCATCAGTGCATCAAATTTCTGCATCAAGGCACTGAGGTCACCATCCATGCTGACCCCCAACCCTTCACATACTATCATGTGATGGAAGCATCATTCCCTCACTCCACTCATTGTCCTGGAACTGACATTGGTACTTCTATTGCCAGCTCGTCCTGATCCCATTGTGATCCAGAAACCATCATCGCCTCCACCCTTTCTTCCATCAAGATCGATAACCAAGGTTGTGATGAATACAGCCTACATGATGCATTTCCCGTAGGGGCCCTGTCGCTTGATCCACATACTCAAGGGCACCCGAATCACCAAAGCAAGCCTATTGAAGAGCATCATGAAATCAAGAGAATGGGACCTATGACTTTTGAATCCCATGGCACATTAAACAATCAAGAAATGGATCCTGACATTAATAGGTGGATGTACAAAGATCCCCCACCACCTAACAAATAACTTCTTGGCTACTTCAAAGATAAATACCCACAATCGTACAAGTACACTACTGAGCAATGGAACTACCAAGGTGGTAGTTTAGGACCACAAGAAGGTGGAAGCAAAGACCCAATTACAACATCCAAGAACCCACAACATCAGGGTCTTGGCTTTAATACCCCTCACCTGCATATACAAGGGCCTAATACCGCAACTGGGGGCACCAACATGACTAGCGTTCCCCTCTTAAATAGCCAGGATGACCTCGTAGAGATTGAAGACATCCCTGAAGAGAAAGAAATTAGATCCTACAATGATATCTTTGACGATGACACCCTCCTAGGGACTTCTATCCTCTAACAACTTGCCATCAATCTCATAGAACTTCCTCTCATTCACCCTCAACTCATAGACTGGGACCAACCAAGCATTACACACATCGATGAGTTCCAAAGCACGGAAGCACTCCTAGAATTCATGGGGGCATCAGGCCCACACTTAGTTTAGGATTCAGAGTCAGCTCACATCTATAAGCTTGACCCAAAAGGATACTTCGGAGTGGAGGCAAGCTTTAGCTGCAAAAGAGAAATAGAAAGAGTAAAACATGAATCCTTATGTGAAAACCCTTTTGGGGCACATTCTGATTCCAAAAAAGTAAAAATAAAGAGCGTATCTTCTAGTGAAAACTTGGCAATTCAAGCACTAGAAGATGAAGACTTGCCTCTTCCTCCCATCCAGGATTACAGACCTGGGCAGTCACCTATCATCATAGAAGAAACCAAGCCAGTCAACTTAGGTATAGAGGAATGTCCGAGGATCATCTACATTGCAGTCAACATGATAGAAGGTGAAGAAATGGCTTTCACTGCACTACTTCAAGAAGCTACTATGAACTTTGCATGGTCATACGCACACATGCCTGGACTTGATCCTAAACTTGTTGTTCATCATCTAGCCATAGACCCCAATGTAAAGCCAGTAAAGTAGAAGCTACGCAAAATGCATCCCAAAGTAGCTCTATTGGTAAAATCAGAACTAGAAAAGCTCCTAGATGCAAAGATTATCAGAGCTATAGATTACTCAGAATGGATCTCCAACATGGTACCTATCACGAAGCCTTCTAGTGACATCTGAATTTGTACACATTTCAGGGACCTAAACAAGGCATGTCCTAAAGATGATTTCCCGCTACCTAACATAGACATGATTGTAGATCTTACAGCGGGCCATGAAATGTTGTCACTAATGGATGGTTTCTCTGGATACAATCAGATTCATATAGCAGCAGAAGACCAACAAAAAATAGCATTCACCACTCCATGGGCTACCTTTTTCTATAACATGATGCCCTTTGGTCTAAAGAATGCAGGTGCCACATATCAGAGAGCGATGACAACAATCTTCCATGACATGATCCACAAGATCCTAGAGGACTATGTGGATGATATTCTTGCAAAATAAAAAACACGCCATGAACACCTTGACATTCTTGAGAGTGTGTTTGATCGCCTGCAACACTATGGGTTATAGCTCAATCCAAAGAAGTGTGTCTTTGGTGTTACATCTGGGAAGCTCCTAGGTTTCATAGTATCACAAAGAGGCATAGAGATTGACCCTAAAAAGGTCAAAGCAATAACATAAATGCCTCCCCCAAGAACACTCAGGCAGCTTAGAAGCCTACAAGGAAAGCTTCAATTAGTGTGGTGGTTCATTTCTCAGCTGCTAGACAAGTGCCAACCTTTCACGCATCTTTTATGCAAAGACACAAGCTTCAAATGGGATCCCATATGTCAAAGAAGCTTTGATAAGCTCAAGGAGTATCTAGCCAATTCTCCAATCCTAGTACCACCAGTTCTAGGATGCCCTCTCATACTCTACATCTCGACAACCACTACAGCATTGGGGGCACTCCTAGCTCAGCATGATGATGAAAACAAAGAGAGAGCCATCGACTACATTAGTCGAACTCTTGTCGGCAATGAGCTTAATTACTCACCCATGGAAAAAGCATGCCTTGCAGTGGTCTTTGCCACTCAAAAGCTTAGACATTACATGCTCAGTCACACAATCAGGCTCATTTCAAAAGTGGAACCCCTCAAATATCTACTATCAAAGACAACTCTCACAGGCCGTATGGAAAAATGGGTCATGATACTCAGCAAGTTTGACATCCAGTACATAGATCAAAAAGCAATCAAAGGGCAAGTCATTGCTGATCAGCTAGTAGAAGCACCACTAGTGGATGCTTATCCACTAATCATGGAATTCCTTGATGAACACTTATGTATGATCGAAGAGCAGCCCATGTGGAAACTATACTTTAATGGCTCCTACACATCACATGGATCAGGGGCAGGAATCCTATTTGTCACACCTCAAGGTGACTACATCCCAAAGTCATTCAAGTTGGGATTTTCATGTACCAACAACATTGCAAAATATGAGGCACTCATCTTAGGTCTCAAAACAACCATTCAATGGAATATCATAGAACTGCAAGTGTTCGGTGATGCACAGCTCATTATCAAGCAAGTCCTAGATGAATATCAAACAAAGGATGACAAGCTGCTACCTTACAAAGAACTCATGGATAGATTGAAAGAGCATTTCCTGAATATACAATTCACATAGATACCCAGACTTCAGAACAAAGTAGCTGATGCAATGGCAACTATTGGGTCCTTGTTAGAAATCCCATGTGACGCATCATAGTATAAATTCCTAGTAGAGCAGCTATATACACCAGCTTATGAGAATGCCGATGCTGAAATAGTGTGTGTCTTGGTTGGTCCCCAGTCCCCGTGGTACCATGATATCCATGCATATCTAAAGAATGGTATCATATCTCCCCATCTCACCAATAACCAACGCCAAAACCTTATTCGTAGAGCTTCCCACTACACTCTTGTAGCCAACACCCTTTATCATCAAGGGTATCAAAATATCCTCTCTAGGTGTTTAGATTCAAATGAGGCCATCCTGGCTTTACAAGAGGTCCACGCTGGAATTTGCAGTGCCCACACGAGTGGCATGGTTCTAGCTAAGCAGTTGCTTCGAGTTGGGTATTATTGGCCAACCATGGAACATGATGCTTGTGAGTTTGTTAGAAAATGTTTACCATGTCAACAACATGAAAATTTGATTCGTGCACTAGCACAAGATTTGCAGCCCATTGCACCACCTTGGCCATTTTCATGTTGGGGCTTTGACCTTGTTGGCTTAATCACTCCCCTTTCCTCGGATGGACACAAGTACATAATAACTGCCACAGAGTACTTCACCAAATGGGTTGAAGCGATTCCGCTCACCCTAACTACTGGCATTCAAATATCCAAGTTCATCCTTTACCACATCATTTGTCACTTTGGCATACCATCTACCATCTTTACAAACCATGGCACACCTTTTGAAAACTAGCATGTGGATGATCTGTGTGCTAGACTCCACATCCATCACCGTTTCTCCAGTCCATATTTCCCTCAAGGAAATGGCCAAGCTGAGGCAACCAATAAAACTATCTTAAAAATCCTCAAGAAGGTTGTCAATGATCCTGGTCGTGACTGGCACCTCCAAATCAATCCCGCCCTTTGGGCCTACCATACTTCTTATCACACTCCCATAGGCACCACCCCATATTCCCTTGTATATGGTGCCGAAGCTATTCTGTCGATCGAGGTTGAGCTCCCATCATTGCGAGTCTCCATGAAGAACTACACCACTAATGAAGACTATCGTGTGGCCCGTCTCACACAGCTAGACCTATTAGATGAAAAGAGACAACAAGCCTATGATCACCTGGTTGCATACTAGAATTGACTCAAAAGGAGTTATAATAAGAAGGTCCATCCCAAATAATTTCAGGTCGGTGACATGGTCCTCAAAGAAAATCAGAAAGTCCAAGCAAACAGAGAAAAGAAAGGCAAGTTTGAGCCTACTTGGTTGGGCCCCTATGTTGTCACAACATGCTTCAGCTCTGAAGCTTATCAGTTATCTACACCAGAAGGTGATCCTTTGAATGATCCCATCAACATCATACATCTAAAGAGGTTCTATGCCTGAACAAGATCTACATATTCAAAAAATCCATAACAATTGGAAAAAGCAGAAAAATACAAAAAAAAGCAAAAAAGAGCAAAGAAAAAAAAAAGAAAAAGAAAAATAATCGTCCAATGGTGAAAACTTGGCAATTGAAGCACCTTGGACAAGTATGTTGGTGAAAACCTGGCCAACAGGCACCATACATAGTGGACCGAGTCATTATCTATCAAACTCCCATCCCCCCCATCCCACTATCTCAGTCCTTTTTTCTCCCATCCCCATCTCCATCCCCATCCACCATCCCCCAGCATTCCTCTTTTTCATAATCCTTTAGCAAATCCGCAATCCTACTTGCACATATCTTGTACCATATCTTGTACCATATCTTGTACCCTATCTTGCACATATCTTGCACATATCTTGTATCATATCCTATATATCTTGTATAGTGAGATCTTCCTATCCCCAATCCTAAGCTTCTGTACATATCCGTTGTCTCTTTTCCTGTCCATTGTACATATCCTCGCATCTTGTTGTACATATCCTTGTCAGTCCTGCAGCAGCATTTGATCATCACACTTTGTCAAACCCAGCCTTGTACTTCAACAACATCCCTTGTCGACTATTGTTGATCACATTGATTATTATTTGACTTCGTCATTTGCCAGCGACCAACAACACTCATTCTCCCCATCAGTATCGGGTCTGCATAGATGTATGCTTATGTTTTGTCTGACCTAAGCCTAATCACGGGTCCCCTCAGTTGTATCCTTCCTGTCTGACCTAATCTTCGCCCAATCACACTAGGTCCGTGTCGATGCATCCTTCCACACGTTTAGACCAATCTTCCTGCCATCAATCAAATGAAATCTCTCTCCTTGGCAAAGGATGTCTTTTTGGCATTATCATTTTGGTCTTGGATTCTATCCTTTGGATTTTGTTAATCTTTTACAGCTTCTTGTTGTTCTCTACTCAAAGTCACCACGATCCTTTATATCATGGTGTGCTATGAATGAGGATGATCTGGGGCAAGGTCTTTTGATCTTTTTCTTCTTCCTGTGCGTCAGTCATGTGTTTGTGGTTTCTTCAGCATCATTTCCACCATGCCTCCTCTGGGATTCATGCGTGATGCTGGGGCAACCCTGCGTGTCTTTTTAGCGTCAGTCCTATGCAACGTTGGTGACAAGGCCTTGTGATCCCAGTATCCTTGGCAGGTCTCTAGCATTGCTATATTAAACTAGGTTGTGCTCTCCACATTTGCACTTAGAGCTTCCCCCAATCCCCTGCATCTTGCATCATATAGATTAATCTTGCATCTTGCATCTCTCATATCGTTGCATCCTGCATTTTGCATTCCATCTCATCTTGAATTCACCTATCTTTGCTCTTGGAAGCTTGGTTATTTATCTCCCCTTCTTCCTAGCTCCTTCCTTCTCTGTTTCCTTTCGAGAAAATTTCACAACGTTTACTCCTTGCATTATTTTCTCGAGGGGGCACAACCCCTCATTCCTCTAAAATTCTAGCCTTGGGCATCTTATTTTCTTGTCTTTGACGCCATGCCACTTGTGGCATCGCATCAAAGAGGGGCAAAATGTATACACCTAAAAATCCTTTAGAAAATAAAGTATTTTTATATTATGAAAAATCTCTGATGACATCATCATTTATTAATTAATTAATTATTTAATTAATTAATTTATTTTTATGTCATTAAATCCCTTTATCTTAATTAAAAATATTTAATTAAGGAATCCCTCCCAAAAATGTTTAAATCTAATTTAAACATTATTCTCCTATTTATTAATTATTTAATTAATAAATTGACCAAAAATCCCAAAATAAATTATTTATTTATTTTTTGCCCAAAACTTGGCCAATTTCCTTAAGACCACTAACCTCTTCTAGAATCTTCTAATCCTTCTTTAATTTCGATTAAAGGCTAATCCCCTCTTTTCCTAACCCTAATTCCAACTCAAAACATTTAATTAAGATTAAATATTTAATCCTCATATTTATTAAATTCATTTTAATAATATTCTCAAACCTAAACCATGGAAATAAATAAATCTTTATTTATTTTCTAAAATCCATGTTTATCCTAAGGAAATTCTAGACTCTTCTAGAAAGTCCTAACCCTAATCCTAATCCTAATCCCCCCTCTCTAATCTTGTCACATTTCCTAACCAAGGTTAGCCAACTCCTAAGCTTAACCCAAAGTCAACAAACTTCTAGAGACTTCTCTTACATGCATTAAGTGCATTTAAGGCCTCCTTATCCCTCTTACATGCATTTATCATGCATTTAAGAAGCCCCTCACCCCTTTCTTACACCCTTTGACCTTAAGCACATTTCTCAAATTGTGCACATTCCTCCCATCTTTCAACCCAATGCCCTTGTGACACTTGTCACAAGGAGGTGGCCCTGAACTAGCACAATCCATGTGCTCCCCTTTGAATGAATCTTGGCCTCTCTTAAGATTTTGATCCTGACCACTCATTCCTCCTTCCCAAATCCTATAAATGCTAATCCTTTCCAAGAGCAAAAAATCCATTCACCTTTCATTTCAAGCATTGTTACCATGCCCATTTAGCTCTAGACTTAGCATAATCATCTTAACTTAGCTTACTTTCAAGCATTTTAGCTCATCCTAATTTAGTAATAATGGATTAACATAGTTTATTTCCTCATTTTGCATAAGCATAGCATCATCATCACATCTCTATTTGGTTAAAATCAATCTTAGCATAAACATCATGTAGCTTAATCTCCATTTCAGCATTATTTGATCCTTGAGGCCTTAGGGGCAAATCAGGTGTTCTATACCTATTTTGTGTCATTTATGGGGTTTTTATGGATCTCAATCCATCCTAAAATGCATAAGGAACATGCTCCAAGTGCTTAGAGAGCACACCCGCATCCCCTTAAGAAGAGCAAATCAAACAGTGCTTGGGTGCACCTATTTAAGCTCAATCTGAGGTGGCTTAGTTTAGAGTTTTACTTATTTTTGACTGATTTCATGCTAGACTAACATCTAATCTTTGTTTGGATTGAGTCTTTCAAAATAGGTATCCTCAAAAGCCTTGTCCACACACACACACACACACACACACACACACACACACACACACACACACACATATATATATATATATATATATATATATATATATATATATATATCTGTGTGTGTGTGTGTGTGTGTGTGTGTGTGTGTGTGTGTGTATATATATATATGTATGTATGTATGTATGTATGTATGTATATGTATGTATATATATATATGTGTGTGTGTGTGTGTGTGTGTGTGTGTGTGTGTGATTTGTTATGAATAGACAATTGTTGAAATAGTTAATTTCAATTATGTTAGTTTTGTAATGAGAAAGCTTTTCATTTTCCCTGATTAATTAATATTTGTTTTCCTGAGAATGCTTAGGTTGATAAATATTTATTTAATTGGTAGTTGTTGACAACCAATTCAGTTTTGGTTGTTGAGTTCCTTTTAATCTCAGTCGTTAATTGAGATCAATCTCGGCCGTTGATTTTTCAGCAAGGGTAGTATAAAAGGAGGGCTAGGGGCATTTCAAAAACATCAAGTTGTGAAGAAATCATTTGCAGTGAAACCAAATGTATTTGCAGTGATAGCAAATATTCTTGCAGTGGGAGCAAGGGCGCAGTGATAGCGTTGGGATAGCAGTGGGGCATATCATCAGGAGATATTAGGAGTTTATTGGAGTTCTACTAGAAAGAGGCAAGGAATCTTTTGTAACTCTTATATTGCTGAAGATTAATATATTTTCCATCTGTAGAACTAGTTTTCCCTTAGGGATTTTTCTAGGGACAATTTTGTCCGAAAATATTGTGTCATCATGTTCAAATTTATTTCTGCATTTATTTTTGTGAAGTTGCAATTGTGTTATTATTCAATATTTGGCTATGAATTAATTTTTGATAGTTAAATAATCTTTCAAGATAGGAGATTAACAATCAGTGATTGCAATAGTTAATTTTCACATGGTATCAGAGCAAAGTTGAGGGTAGAAAAAGTTTATCCTAGGAAAGGAAACATTTTGAGGGTTTATAAAACCTAGTTGATTGCTTTGAAATTATTATTCTTTTATCCCTTGAGATGGCTTCAACTAGTTTGAGAGATATGGATAGATTGGATGGTGCCTCAAATTTTGGTGTGTGGAAGGCTAGAATTTCTTTATTGTTGGAAGAGAATGGTATCAAGAATTATGTTACCAGTGTTGTAGTTGTACCTTCAGATGCAACACAACTTGCCAAGGTGAGGAGGATAATCCTTGATGGTGTCAAGGATCATATTGTTCCACATATATCAGAGTTAGCTATGACGAAGAAGATGTGGGATGCCATTCTGAATCTATACCAAAATGTGACCACTAATAGGAAGATGATTCTCAGAGATAAGTTGAAGAATACCTGAATGAATAAGGGAGAAGATGTGACAAGTTACCTCACAAGACTTAGATTTGTCAAGGATTAGTTAGCAGTTGTTGGAGATAGCCCTAGTGATGATGAGCTAGTGAGAAGAGCCCTAAATAGGTTTACTAAGCAGTGGAGTGTCTTTGTTCAAGTTGTTAGTGGACAAGACACCTTACCAAGTTGGGATCGACTATGGAGTGATTTCACTGAGGAGGATTTTCGACTAAGTCTTGTCAATGGGGCCAATAAGACTCAACAAAGTGAGGTGGAACAAGAAAATGTTGCCTTAGCGGGGAAAGGTCCTGGAAAGCCAAGAAGGCATCTAGCAAAGGATCTAATTCTCAAAGTGAGAAGAAGAAGGACCTGTCAAAGATCAAGTGTTTTGGTTGTCAAGAATATGGTCACTATGTCAGCGATTACCCAAAAAGGAAGAAGAATGATAAGAAGGGAAAGAAGCAGGTGGCAGCTTCAACAATGGTTGAAGATCTATCTAATAGAATAGAAGATGAGTTTACACTCATAGCTTGTATGGTCAGCTCAACCTCACAGTGTGTTTGGTATATAGATAGTGGGGCATCATTTCATATGACAAGAGTTAAAGAGTACTTCTCCAGTTAGAAGGAGGAGAACACCAGTACCCAGATTTCTGTGGGAAACTTGTCCAAACTCAATTCAGTTGGGAAAGGGATTGTTCAGTTTCAGAAGGAGAATGGGAAGATTATTCCCCTTCATGATGTGTTGCATGTGCCAGGCTTAGGTATGAATTTGATTTCTGTATGTGTTCTTCAGGATAGGGGGTATAATGTACTCTTTAAAGGGGAACATGTGTTGATCAAGCACAAGGAGTGGAAGTCACCCATAACCATTGGAGTTAGGAGTGGTCACCTTTATAGGCTACAGTTTGATACTCCTAAGGCACTCATGAGAAATTGTAGTCCTAGAGATCTTGGAGATCTTTGGCATAGGAGGATGAGCCATAGTCATCATGGAGCACTTAAATTGCTTCTTGAGACAGTGATAGGTGTTCGAGAAGTAAACACAAAATATGATGATGTATGTAAGGGATGTGTGTTGGGGAAGTTTGTGAAAGAACATTTTCCAAGGAGTGACACTAGATCTGAAGGTGTTCTTGATCTAGTACATTCTAATATTTGTGGACCGATGTCGATAAAATTTCTCAGAGGCTATGAGTACTATGTTACTTTTAATGATGATTTCTCCAAGAAGACTTGGATATACTTCTTGAACACCAAGGATGAGGTTTTTAGTTGATTCCAAGAGTTCAAGGCTCTTGTGGAGAACTCTACATGAAGGAAGATAAAGGTTCTTCGATCAGACAATGGAGGGGAGTACAAAGGAAATAAATTCTAGGAGTTCTGTACCAGAGAAGGAATCAAGAGAGAGTGGATTGTTCCTTACAATCCGCAACAGAATGGAGTTACTAAGAGGAAGAACCGTTCTATATCAGAGGCAATAAGGGCTATGCTACATGACCAGGACGTGCCCCTCTACTTATGGGCAGAAACATGTAGTACATCAGTATACATTCATAACAAAGTTCCACACAAGATACTAGGGAAGTTGACACCAGAGGAAGCTTTCACAGGTAAGAAGCCTGATGTTATTCATTTCAAAATATTTGGTAGTTTGGCATATTGTTATATTCCAAGTGATATTCGTACCAAGTTAGATCAGACTACAGAGAGGGGGTACTTTGTTGGGTACAGTGAAACCTCAAAGGCATATAGGATTTTTATTCCAGGGACTAGAAGAATTATAGTTAGATGTGATGTCAAGTTCATGGAAGACAAGTCATTCAAGAGGTCTAGGGATTTGCCAACAGAAGATCAGAGTGAGTAGCCAATAGAAGCACCAAGAATAACTTCGCCAAGTCAAGGGCATCAAAGCCAAAGTATAGTTACTAGTACAAGCATAGGCTCAGGTGGTGGAGATTCAAAAAACATGGAGCAATCGGTGTAGGAGGATGTGCATCAAGAAGACATACAAGATGATATTCCATCCTCTACAGTTGGTAGTGGAAACCGTGAGGTTCAAGAGACTCAAAGGGATACTCAAGAGGTTGTGGGAGCTCCTAGGAGGAGTACAAGACAAAAGAGACAACCGGCTAAGTTCAATGATTATGTGGCTTTAGTTAGTTAGTTGGTAGATAGTGAGCCTTCTAGTTATCAGGAGGCTGCACAGCATCAGGTGTTGCGAGATGCAATGGTTGAGAAATATAGCTCAATAATGCAGAATGATGTGTAGGAGATAGTTCCTAGACCAATGGATATGGCAGTGGTTGTATCATGCTAGATCTACAAGATCAAGCACGGTGCAGATGTTAGCATCAAGAAATACAAGGCAAAGTTGATAGGCTATACTGATGCAGATTGGGCAAGCAGTACAACGGACAAGAGAAGCACTTCAGGGTGTTGGTTCAGTTTGGGATCAGGAGTTATTTCTTGGTTCAGCAGGAAGCAGAAATCTGTGGCTTTGAGTTCTACAGAAGAAGAATACATAGCAACTAGCATGGCAACATGTGAAGCTACTTGGCTTCAAAAGTTGCTAGTAGCCTTGTTTGGTCAGAGAGTTGAGACTCCTGTGATAAATTGTGACAATCAGAGTTGCATCAAGTTGTCTGAGAATCTAGTGTTTCATGATAGGTCTAAACATATAGACATCATATATCACTTCATCAGAGATTGTGTATAGAGAGGGTTTGTTCAACTACATTACATACCGATAGAGGAGAAGGTAGTAGACATTCTTACGAAGGCTTTGGGGAAGGCAAAACTTATTGATGAAGGGTGCTCCCCTTAATACCACAAACACATAACAGAAATAGAGAAACAACAACAATATGCAAGAACAGAAAATTGGCTTCTTATTATCTCCACAAATGTGGAATTACAAACTTTCAGAATTATAATATGCAAAGCCACATGGGCATTCCCTTACAATATTCTGTAGGACAAAGCCTCGAACTATTACCTAGATCTACTACCCAGAACTATTCTAAACTGCCTAAGACAATAATACAGCCTTCCTTATATAGGCAATTTTTCCACCGCCTGGGAAGGTTCGAGAATTTTAGCCAATAAGGCCGACCAAACTTAGAATTATCTTATTTTACATTTTATTACATCATAGTCGGCTCAAGATAACCTTTGAACAGAAATTTTGAAGAAAATTATTTTCCGCCATTTCGGGTGGCCCAACTTCCAAAGACCATAAGTCATCACCAGTTGACCCGATCGGCTATTATAACCCCATTTCAGAAACGCCATGAAGTGCTCTACAGGCTTGATTGGCGCAAGCGCTCATCACCCAAATTTTTGACCTCATCCGGGGCCTCTAAAGCCTTCAAAACTGAGTCCAAAGTTTCTGTACCCAGCTGCCAATACCGAAAATCTTCAATATCTTCCAACATACACTTGATCTAGCAATGAAACTTTACTGGCAAACTTATATGACCAAAATGAACCTCCAAGAAAGAAATCAGATCATTCTGAGCACATACGAAAATTACCAAAAATAGTAACTTTCCATAAATAGCAGCTCTGCACTAAAATAGCCCTTACTGAATACAAAAATAGAAATATTTTTGGGTGATGCAAAATTGCTCTTACACCCAGGATGCTCCTGCATCAGACACCCGGGGTAATTTGAGAAGTGACCCTGTCATGACTCAGGTGTGCAGAGGAAAACCAAGACGGCTAACCTCCTCCTTTGTCAGCCATGATGAATCTTCAACAGGCCATCCTTTCCACTTGATCAGATATTCTTCATATGTCCTGTTCCTTGTGCTTCTGCCAACACGACTGTTTAGTATATCCTCGATCTCCTTAGTGTCTGAACTAGTTGCTGGAATACTCCACTGTGCTGCTGTGATCTCATCTTCAACACCTCCTTCATGATACTCTGTCAGATCTGAAATGTTAAACACTGGTGAAATATTCAGCTCACTAGGCAATTCTACCTCATATGCATTTCCTGAATCATGCTTCTTTAGTATCTTACATGGCCCAAACTTCTTCATTTTCAGCTTGTTATATGTCCCAACTGGAAACTGCTCCTTCCGCAAATGAACCATGACTTCATCACCAACCTAAAATTTCTTATACCTCCTTTTCTCATTTGCCTTAGCCTTATACTGTGCATTCATCTTGGTAATATGCTTCCTCACCTTCTCATGGATGTTTTTCAAGTGTTCTGCAAAATCCTCAGCTTCAGCACTACTTATTTCTCCTTTATCTATCTTTCTCAATTCAGATGCATTTCTTGGACTACTTCCATATACAATCTGGAATAGTGATTTACCAGTGCTCCTATTGACAGAATTATTGTATGCAAATTCTGCCTATGGTAAAATCAAATCCCATCCTGTTGGCTTATCTCAACCAAACATCTCAGCAAATTTCCCAAACTTCTATTCACCACCTCTGTCTGTCCATCAGTCTGTGGATGATGGGATGAACTGAACTTCAAATCTGTCTTCAACTTCTTCCACAATGTACGTCAGAAATACCCAACAAACTTAGTGTCCCGATCTGAAACTATGGTCTTTGGCAAACCATGAAGTTTCACTACTTCTCTGAAAAATAATTCTGCTACATGAACAGCATCATTAGTCTTCTTGCAGGGAATGAAATGTGCCATCTTTGAAAATCGGTCAACTACTACAAAAATTGAATCATGTCCCCGCTATGTCCTCGGTAAACCAAGAACAAAGTCCATACTGATATCCTCCCAAGGCTTCTCTGGTATAGGTAATGGCTGATACAACCCTGTATTCTGCTTCACTCCTTTCACCATCTAACATACTCTGCAACTCTGTACAAACTTCTTCACATCTTGCTGCAATTGTGGCCAATAATAATTCTCACCAACCAAAGCAAGGGTTTTATCACGACCAAAATGTCCAGCCAATCCTCCACTATGCTTCTCTTTGATGAGATTCTCCCTCATAGAACTTCGTGGAATGCACAACTGACTCCCTCTGAATAGCATATCATCTTGGATGATAAAATCCATTCATTTCATCCTGTCTAGAGTAACAGGTTCTGTACAAGCCTTCCAAGCTTCACCAAAATCAGGATCCTCTGGATACAAATTCTTGAGTTCTTTGAACCCAACCACCTCAATCTGCATCTCTGTCAGCAATAGTTGCCTTCTGCTAAGAGCATCTGCAACCCTATTAGACTTTCCACTTCTGTGTTTCAAAACAAATGTATAACTCTGCAAAAACTCAACCCATTTCAAATGCCTTTGATTCAATTTTCCTTGACTATTCAAATATTGCAAAGCTTGATGATCAGTATACAAAACAAACTCCTTAGGAAGCAGATAATGTCTCCACTTCTTTAATGCCTGAACTATAGCATAAAATTCTTGATCATAAACAAAATATTTCCTCTTGGCATCATTTAACTTCTCACTGAAATAAGCAACAGGTTTACCTTCTTGGCTCATAACAGCTCCTATTGCAGTACCACTAGCATCACAATCTACTTGAAACACCTTATTAAAATCTGGAAGTGCTAAAACAGGTTGTTCTGTAACTTTTTGTTTCAACAATTGAAAACTCTTTTCTGCCCCATTAGTCCACTTAAATTCTTTTATATCCCCTCTCATTGTTTCAGTCAAGGGTCCACAAATACTGCTAAAATTTCTAATAAAATTTCTGTAAAAGCTAGCTAGACCATGAAAAGATCTTACCTCAGTAGCATTCCTTGGAGTAGGCCATTCAAGGATAGCCTGTACCTTCTCTGGGTCCATTTTTAGACCTTCTACTGAAACTACAAATCCCAAATACACCAACTCTTTCTTCACAAAACTGCACTTCTTCGAATTAATCAACAATTTCTCTTCTCTCAACTTCTCAAATACCATACGAATATGCATCATATTGTCATCCAATGTCTTACTAAAGATCAAAATATCATCTAGGTAAACAATGACAAACTTACCCAGAAATTCTTTCAGAACTTCGTTCATGAGCCGCATGAAAGTGCTTGGTGTATTGGTTAGCCCAAAAGGCATGACTAACCACTCATATAGTCCTTCCTTTGTCTTGAAGGCAGTCTTCCATTCATCTCCTTCTCTGATCTGAATCTGATGATATCCACTTTTCAGATCTATCTTTGAAAAATACACAGCTCCACTCAAACAGTCCATAATATCATCCATTCATGGCGATGGAAACCTGTACTTGATTGTGATCTTATTTATTGCCCTAGAATCTGTACACATCCTCCATCATCCATTCTTCTTTGGTGCTAATACCGTTGGTACAGCACAGGGACTCAGACTCTCTTGAATCAATCCTTTCTATAACAACTCATGTACTTGTTTGTTCAACTCCTCACTTTCTGCAGGTGTCATTCTGTGTGCTGCCTTATTCGGCAAACTCACTCCTGGGATCAAGTCCATCTGATGACTGATCTTCCTGACTGGTGGTAATCCATCAGGCACATTATCGGATACAATATCCTGAAACTCGTTCAACAAATCTGCAACTTCTACAGGAACATCTTCTACTTCCTCTTTACCAGCTTTTGGAATTAAAGTAAAACATACATGCTCATGCCTCATACCATCTAAGAAATTTCTTCCATCAAAAAAAGTTATCCTTGCATTACCACATACCTTTTCTCCAGTCTCCTTCAATGGTTTTAGCTTATGTCGCACTCCATCCTTTGTCAGGGAATAGGTATTCGCATGACCATCATGTACAGCACATCTGTCAAACTGCCATGGTCTACCCAACAACATATGACATGCATCCATAGATATGATATCACACAATACCTCATCTTGGTATCCGCCAATCTTGAACTTCACCAGGCATTGTTCATTGACCATGACCTTGTGGTCATCCTGTACCCAGGCAATCCAATATGGATGTGGGTGTTTCTGTCTCTTGAGCTTCAACTTTGTCACCATCTCTTCTGACACCAAATTGTCAGTGCTTCCACTATCAATAATCACATCACAACATTTACCTTCACACTTGCACCTGGTGTGAAACAGGCTCCTTCTTTGCTCAGGTTCATTCTCACCACTCAACAGGACTCTTCTGTTAATCAATGTTTCTCCTCTTTTAGCATCTTCAGAATTTGATGATCTGGCATCTTCATCTACATGTGCAACTCTGGCCTGGCCTTCATTTGTCCTGTCTGTTCTTCCTTGGCGCTGAGGACATTCAAATGCCCTATGACCTTCTTCTCCACAGTGAAAACATGTTCCACGGAAGCCACCTCTTCCAGATCCTTGTCCTCTTCCTCTTCCTCTCTGATCTCTATTATTCTGATCCTGGAAGCGATTGGAATTATTTCCTCGCTGATTCTGACTGCTACTGGCCTCATCCTTCTTTTTCAGATCTTCATTTCGGCCACCGTATGACCGTCCACCAGATCGTCCACCGCGACCTCTTCCATTTTGTCTACTCTCAAACTTCTTGTTCAGCTTTTCCTCTACTTTTAGGGCAAACTGGTATGCCTCTTCAATACTGTTTATTCGAACCAGATTCAGCTCCTCCTGAATGCTTGGCCTTAACCCATTAAGGTATCGGGCAACTTTCTCCTTATCAGCTTCTGCATAGCCTGTTCTGATGAGAAGTCGATAGAACTCCTCTGTATACTCCTGAACAAATCTTCCTGCTTGCTTCAAACTCTGCATTTTCTTCAGTAGGTCAAGCTCATAATCAACAGGAATGAACTGTCACTTCAATTTATCCACCATCCGATCCCATTTTGTGATTTTATCTTTCCCTCTTCTATTTCGCTCTAATTGAATTTCTTGCCACCAAATCTTCGCATGACCTTTCAATCTGGCCTTCGCAAATTTGACCCTATCAGGATCTTCAACATCTTCGTACTCAAAATATTCCTCACATTCATTGATCCAGTCGACCAATTCCTCTGGATTAAGATTTCTAGAAAATGTAGGAACCTCAATCTTAGGTCTTTTCCCAATCTTGGAAATCGCCCGAAAAAGTCTTTCTTCCTCCTGGTTCACAATTTCAGCTTCTCCTTCTTGATATTCTTCTTCCGCTTCATCCTCGCTTTCATCTCTGACATTAAGATTCATTCCTCTGTGAATTTCTTCTTGCAATGCTCGCACTTGTCTCTGCAGCTCTCTAACCTCAGGTGTTACAACACCAGCTCTTCCGCCACGTTCCCTTCGTGGAGGCATTTTCGCGATGCGCACTGAAACCCTAGCCACGATCCTGGTGCAAACTGCCTCACAGTTGGCGATCTGTTTACACACTCAAGAAACCCTGCTCTGATACCACCTGATGAAGGGTGCTCCCCTTAATACCACAAACACATAACAGAAATAGAGAAACAACAACAATATGCAAGAACAGAAAATTGGCTTCTTATTATCTCCACAAATGTGGAATTACAAACTTTCAGAATTACAATATGCAAAGCCACATGGGCATTCCCTTACAATATTCTGTAGGACAAAGCCTCGAACTATTACCCAGATCTACTACCCAGAACTATTCTGAACTGCCTAAGACAATAATACAGTCTTCCTTATATAGGCAATTTTTCCACCGCCTGGGAAGGTTCGAGAATTTTAGCCAATAAGGCCGACCAAACTTAGAATTATCTTATTTTACATTTTATTACATCATAGTCGGCTCAAGATAACCTTTGAACAGAAATTTTGAAAAAAATTATTTTCCGCCATTTCGGGTGGCCCAACTTCCGAAGACCATAAGTCATCACCAGTTGACCTGATCGGCTATTATAACCCCATTTCGGAAACGCCACGAAGTGCTCTACAGGCTGGACTGGCGCAAACACTTGTCACCCAAATTTTTGACCTCATCCGGGGCCTCTAAAGCCTTCAAAACTGAGTCCAAAGTTTTTGTACCCTGCTGCCAATACCGAAAATCTTCAATATCTTCCAACATACACTTGATCTGGCAATGAAACTTTACTGGCAGACTTATATGACCAAAATGAACCTCCAAGAAAGAAATCAGATCATTCTGAGCACATACGAAAATTACCAAAAATAGTAACTTTCCATAAATAGCAGCTCTGCACTAAAATAGCCCTTACTGAATGCAAAAACAGAAATATTTTTGGGTGATGCAAGATTGCTCTTACACCCAGGATGCTCCTGCATCACTTATCTTCTTCAGAGATAAGTTGGGTGTCATGCAGAATAGCTTCCTCACTAAGAGGGAGTGTTAGTTTTGTAATGAGAAAGCTTTTCATTTGCCCTGATTAATTAATATTTGTTTTCCTGAGAATGCTTAGGTTAATAAATATTTATTTAATTGGTAGTTGTTGACAACCAATTAAGTTTTGGTTGTTGAGTTCCTGTTAATCTTAGTCTTTAATTGAGATCAATCTCGGCCATTCATTTTTCAGCAAGGGTAGTATAAAAGGGGGGCTAGGGGGCATTTCGAAAACATCAAGTTGTGAAGAAATCATTTGCAGTGAAAGCAAATGTATTTGCACTGATAGAAAATATTCTTACAGTGGGAGCAAGGGTGCAGTGATAGCGCTAGGATAGCAGTGGGGGATATCAGCGGGAGATATCAGCATGAGATATTAGGAGTTTATTGGAGTTCTGCCAGAAAGAGGCAATGAATATTTTGTAACTCTTATATTGCTGAAGATTAATATATTTTCCATATGTAGAACTGGTTTTCCCTTAGGGGTTTTTCTAGGGACAATTTTGTCCGAAAATATTGTGTCATCGTGTTCAAATTTATTTCCTCATTTATTTTTGTGAAGTTGCAATTGTGTTATTCAATATTTGGCTATGTATTAATTTTCGATAGTTGATAATCTTTTAAGATAGGAGATTAACAATTAGTGATTGCAATAGTTAATTTTCACAGATTATATATAATAATACATTTTGAAATAGTAATTAGATTATTTACACTATATTATAAGAATAAAATATTTATTATATATAACATATGAATAAAAAGTATATTATTTTTTACAATATTAATAAAAATATATTATTTTTTTATAATATTTTTATTAAAATTTATAATATGTTTAATAAATAGATTATTAATTAATTTAAATACACAAATGTATGAAAAATATCATTTATGTCAAACTCTTAATTTAGTGATAAATTTAAAAAATTTAAAATATTCAAATATTAAATAAAAATAAACTTTATTGATAATACCTTTCAAATACATATTAAAGCGTGCAAAAGAAATGTCTTAAACATTAAGACAGAGGGAATGAATGATAGCCTCCTATTATTAGGTTTAATTGATTTTTGAAAAATAAAAAATATAATTTATAAATTTGGACAATTTTTAAAACTTTTAAAATTAAAAAGTAAAAAGAATAATATGAAATTGATCCATGCAACGAAACAAAATTCTGCACATCCAAAATAATCGGCTGCACACGATAAACTATGAGAGAAATATGTTCATTCTGTCGGTTCTCCTCTCTCTCTCTCTCTCTTGTTTATTTAGTCAGTTCTCTTGTATTACTTGGAGTTCAGTATTAAAAAGTTCAGTTTTCATATAATATAATGAATGAGTACATGTAATAAAGCAGCAGTTAATAACTTCGACTAAAATTGGAGTTTGATCGATAGAAGACACCTTCTCTAAGAATAGGAACGAAAGTTAACAAACTGTTATGTGTGGTTGGGTTTTATTTTTAGTTTTGGTCAGCCTTGATAAAATCTAGTTTCCGCGCTCTTTAACAATGTTCTCATAATGTTTTCATCCTAACAATCTTGATCCCTAAGCGTGTTGTTACAGAGCAATTTGTGAAGTATGGAGGGGATTCTCATTCCTGGTTTGCCCAACGAGGTCGGGCTGCAGATCTTGGCGAGAATACCAAGGAAATATTACCCTGCAGCGATCTCGAATGTTTCTTCTTCATGGAGAGAAGCTGCAACAAGCCCCCAGCTTTTTGCTTTGCGAAAGCATTTGGGCGTGACGGAATCATGGTTTTACACAGCTGTCGTGTATGAGCACAAAAAGCTATCCTGCATCCTTTGGTTCGCCAGGAATGTAAATGGAGAGGATTTAGAGTGGCGGCCATTGCCATTAATGAGGGAAGAACACAGACCCATTTATGGATTCGGCTGCACAGTAATTGGCGAGCTGCTATTTGTAATTGGGGGCTGTGAATGGAAGAGCAACTGTACAAGACGTCCCGCAACCAACAAAGTGAGCGTCTACAATGCCCGAACAAATGAATGGAGTTGCGTGCAGGGGATGAAAGATGCGCGGGCAGTTTTCGGGTGCGGAGTAGCTGATGGAAAACTTTATGTTGCAGGTGGGCATCGATTCACTTACTCAAATGATGGAAATTCATCAAGCGATGAAAGTTCTGATGATGAAGATGATCAGACATGCAAAATTTTAAAATCAGCTGAAATGTACAATCCGTTGACAGACGTGTGGACCCCTGTGGCGGACATGATCCATGCTATGCATTTGGTTTGTGCCTCTGACGTGGACAACAAATTTGTTTTCCATGGATTCTTTTACGGAGAGGATTTGCATATCTGTGAGACGGTAGAGGTATTCGAGGCTGAGGAGAACAGGTGGGTAGAATTTCATAAGGATGAAAAGGTAAACAATCAACTCTTTCATCTGAATGAAGGAAGATTTGGGAATTTCCAAATATCATTCGATAACAGCGATTTTCGTAGGAACATCACAATTGGGGAAGACGGTGAGAAATGTGAACTGGACGGAACTCCCCAAGCTTGTGTTTCGGTATCAATCTGAAAATTTTAACATCGCGGAGAATAAAGTTAGCTTCCAGATTGTTGAATCTATTTATTTATGATGCAGAAGACAATGTCTTCTGCTTTAGTTTCTTCAGTGATTGAATCTTATTATTATTATTAAATGAAAGCGTTACCCAAATTTTCATTTTCTTGACCGTTGTTGGATTTTCTGTATTTACATTGAGGGCAGTGTAAATGTTATGCCAATGGGTTTTTTACGAGGTCAATTATGCCTTGGCTGTGCGTTCCATATTGATTTTGTGGTGTAGTTTTAATCAATTATTTCATTTTATTAGTTCGTGCTGCCACACTCAGGTATAACTAGCAAATATATAATATACATATATAAAATATATGGAGATGTATGGAGACGTTGAATGTTTTACACTTTAATTTTATTAAATTTGAATGATGAAAAATTAAAGTTAGCATTATAGTTAGGGTTTAGGATTAAAGTTAGGATTATGATAAGGTTTAGGATTTAGGATTATGATGAGTGTTATTGTTTACATTATATTTAGGCTTAGGCATAGGATTTGGATTAGCGTTTGGGTTAAGGTTAGGGTTAGGGTTATAGTTCTGGTTAGGATTATGGTTAGGGTTTAGGGTTAGAATTGAGGTTATGGTTATAGTTAGGGTTTACATAATAGTTAGGACTAGGGTGAGGCTAAGGGTTATGATTAGGGTTAGGGTTAAGGTTAAGGGTTAGAACTAAGTTAAGGACCAAAGTTAGGGTTAGGGTTTATATCAAGGTTAGGGTTTTGAGTATGGTTAGGGTGAGGGTTAGAACTATTATTAGGTTAGGGGTTTGGTTAGAATTTTCAAGGGTTAAGTTTAGGTTTGAATTATGATTAAGGTTAGTACTTAGATTAGGTTTTAGTTAAGGTTTATAGTTGATTTTATTTTAGGATTAATTTTGATATTATGGTTAGGAAAATGATTTTAGGATTTATTTTGGGATTATGGTTAGGGTTAGGTTTTACATCAAGGTTAGGGTTTTGAGTATAGTTAGGGTGAGGTTTAGAATTATTATTAGGTTAGGTTTTAGGATAGAAGTTTCAAGGGCTAGGTTTAGGGTTGAGTTTTGATTTAGGTTAGTGTTTAGATTAGGTTTTAGTTAGGGTTAAGGCTAGAGTGAGGATTACAATAAAATTTACAGTTAAGGTTTAGTGTTGAAGTTAGGGTTTACATTTTGGGGGGGTTAGGAATAGGTTTTGGTTTAGTGATATAGTTAGTTTTATGGTTTGAGGCATGGAAAGGGTGAGCATTTGGATTAGGGTTAGGGTTTAGAGTCAGGGTAACAATTTGCATCATGATTAGGGTCTGGGTTAATGATATAGTTAGGTTTAACATCATTCTCAAGTTAGAGAAATTGTTAAGATTAAGGTTAGGATTAGGTTTAGTGAAAAGTTTTAGGTTATGGTTAGTGTTAAAAATCAAGATTATAGTTAGGGTTACAGTTAGTGCTAGGGCTTATATGTAATATAGGGTTAAGGTTAAAGTTATGGTTAGGGCTATAATTATAGTTATAGTTAGTATTTATATTAGGTTTTATTTAGGGTTTAGATAAGGGTTTGGTTAGGGTTAGGATTTGGGGTTATATTAGGGTTTGGTTAGGATTAAGAATATCATTATATTTAGGGTTAAATTATGGTCATGGTTCAAACGTGGATAGAGTTAGAGCTCAATTGGTTTTATGGTTGAAGCACAATTAGGGATACACTTAAGGTTAGGTTAGTATTGGGTTTCAATAAGAGGGAATTATTTAAGTTATGGCTAGGATTAAAGTCAATTATAGTTAGGGTTTGATTATAGTTAGAGTTTGATGATTGTAAAGGTTTACTTATACTTAGTGTTTGGACTATAGCTCAATTAGGGCTGTATTTTTTCCTAGGATTCAAATAGGCTTATGGTTTAAATAGGGTAAGGGTTAGGTGTAGGTTTAGGTTAAATTATAATTAGATTAGGTTTTGATTTTGATTTTGATTTAGGGTTTTAGTAGGGTTAGGATTATGATTTATAGATATCTTAAATTTGATAATATCATTTATGATTAGTGTCTATGGTTCATATGTATATCTTAAAATTAATAGTACAATGTAGGATAAGGGTCAACTTGTTTAGATTTTATATATATTAGGATACAATTTGGTTTAATGTAAGTGTTAGGATTAGGTTTAAGGTTTAATTTATAAAGTGATCTTATTTTTTCATGCTTGGTCAAAATAGATTTTGGAAGGTGTTGAAAGCTCAATTATTGTTATGGTTATGATTCAATAAAGCTTAATGCTATGTTAATGGTTTATTTATTAAGATAACTGAAATGTTTGATAGGTGAATAAATTTTTCAATCCATAGACAACTTCAAATTAATGAAGGTTATATTAATATATATTTGATTCATAAATATATTAGATAAATTAATAAAATATTTGTATCAAATAATAATTTTACATTTTTATTTTTTCATTATACTTATATTTAGACAAAATATATTATTAATATATATTTTTATTAAAATTAAATTTATGAAGGATACTATAAGATGCTACTATACTTCCCAACAAGAGGCTGCTATGCTTCTCCTTGACTTTGAGAAGGCTTATGACAGAGTTGAATGGGATTTTATTATTATGATGTTAAAAGCTTTTGGTTTCCCTGATGTCTTCTATAATTACATTCAAATTCTTCTCCAAGATGCCTTTGCCTTGATTGATGTTAATGGGACCTTGTCTAATCCCATTCTGCTTTCACAATTTATTAGATAGGGGTGTCCTCTTTCCCTAACCCTCTTTTTTATTGCCTCTGATGCCTTATATTATATTCTTAAAGACAATACCATCTCCCCTAGAGTGCATGGTATATCTCTTCCTAATGATTCTGAGCTTCTTAACATTCAATTTGCTGATGATACCTCTCTATTCTTGGAGCTCAATCAGAATAATTTGCTCTGCCTCAGTAATAAGCTTGATTTTTTTTGTAAGGCCTTTGGAGCTCGTATTTCCAACACCAAGTCCATTTTGTTGGGGTAGAAAGATAAACCTCCAGATTGGCTTAATAATTTTGGGTATTCCTGGGGGTCCTAACAAGATTGTTAGATATCTTGGTATTCCCTTCTCTATGAATCCCTCTCTCAAGGAAATGTGGCTCTGGGTTAAAGACAAAATTTTTAGAAAACTTAACAAATGGAATAATAGACTCCTTTCCCTTGTTGGAAGAGTGCAGGTTTGTCAAAAAATTCTTTCATCTTATAGTATCTACTACTCTTCGGTTTGGATGTTCATTAATTACTAGATTATGGAAATTCAAAAGGCCATTTGACATTTTCTTTGGTCGGATGGCAAAGGCAACAAAAAATCCCATTTTGTCAAATGGGGCTAGTGCCATCTTGAGAAAAATCTTGGAGGGCTTGGCCTAAAGGATCTTAAACTTCAGGGTATGGCCTTAGCCTCTAAATGAATCTTCCAAGCTCTTGATGGTGACGAGCCCTGGAAAGTGCTTATTAGGAATAATATTCAGAATGGTGCTCCTAAAGTTGCCAAGTCTTGGAAACAACTTTCATTCTGTGATCTGATTGCTGGTAAGTTCCCCATAACTATGTGGGGAACTTGGGTTTTCAGATCCATTTGGAAGGCTTGGGAGAATATTTGACACTATATTGATAACTCCTCTTTTGATTACAACTATACTCTGCATGGTGAATGCTCAATATGGTGGAATCTCCTTCATCAAGGTAAACCCCTTGCCTTGACTAAAGGATGTTCGGCTAGAATATGGGCTAATAAAGGCATTAATTGTATTATGGATATCATGGAACACAACCAGCTTATTAGTTGGGATAACCTTGCTAATAATTTTGATCTCCCTACCTCCCACAAGCGTACCTATAACCTCATTAAGCTGGCTTGTGCCCCCCTTAATCTTCCTCGTAACATTGATGTTGATTCTCACCAATACCTTTCTTTTAGATGGCAGAATGGTTCTCTCCTAACCTTTGTTAAAGCGAAGGATATTTACAAGCTTCTTAATCATGATACTTCTGTTACATAGCATATTAATAGCATCTGGTACTACTCCTTTACCCCTTTTGATTGGCAAAAGATGTTTGACAAACTTTGGAAAGCTCCCATACAACCCAAAATTAAATGTTTTAAGTGACAACTCATGCTTGATAGACTCCCTATCAGAAACCAGTAAGCCAGCCTTGACATTTGCCCTATTTACCGATTACCTGAAACTATGAGACACATTTTTTTGATTGCACCTTTGCTAGAGAAATTTGGCTTATGTTTGGAATTTGTATTACTAAATATGTTTACACTCTTGATATCATTACTGGTGTTATTGAAGGCATTCGCAAAGATTCTAACTTGTTTTGGCAGGTCCTCTCATCTCTTATCCTTTGGTATATTTGGAAATCTAGAAATGATTCTAAATTTCAAGGCACTAGTAGGACACTTACTGGGTTTCATAGAAAACTCACACATTTTAAAATTGCTTCACAGGTCTGTTGTGTGCTAAACCTAGAAAAAGGAAGCTAAGATTCCTTCGTGATGGGCATGCTTCAATTTTTATTTATGAGACGAAGAATGGTTTTGAGCTAGCTAGTGTTGTGGATAACCAGATGGCTTTTAACAACGCTCTTGCAAAACTTATGCAAGAGATTAAGGATAACAATAACCTCAGTGTTGAAAACCTCCATGTTTTCTCTCAACTGCTGGATCAGAAAAAAGCTATTTGGATGGAAGGGCCTCTTGGATGGACAACATGGATTAATAAATTTGAAGATGATATTCTGCATGAATAGTTTCATTTTGGCTAATTACTACCTGTAATTTTGCTTATTATGTAATTGTGTATATGACTCCTTTTTGTGGTGAGATATTTTGATACTCTCCGATTGGTAGGTCGAGGCTCCGCCTCCCTCCTTTTTGGTGCCTTGTTTTGAACTCTTGATTTTTAATACAAAAAAAAAAAAAATTTATAGTGTTTAGGCATTAATAAAAATCGATCGACTTTTAGTATGGTTCAAAAAAATAAAAAAAAATAAAAACATATATAAAAGTAATATTTCTATTCTATTTTTTCTTTTTTCCAATGCAAATCAATTCTAATTTTAAAATACCTTCTAATTCATTTGATTTTAAAATAAATTGTCAAATAGTTTTAAAATAAATTTAAATAAAAATATTATGTTTCTGAAAAATATATGAATAGAATTTCTTTTCTAATAAATTATTTCATTGTATTTAATTCATTTCTATTATTTCTTACTTACTTTCTTTTTTCCCTGCAAATCATAATAAATTTTAAAATTAAAATAAATTCTATTTTTCCAGTCCTTAAATTAACCAAGAATTAATGTGTTGATTAATATAAATGTCAATCTTTTTAAATTCGCCATAAAATCACCACAGATTTCTCTCAAAAGATTAGATTAGAAATGAGAGGATGAAATTAGCGAAGTATGGATATCGGGGAATTTTGATATCCTTAATTGGATGCATAATTTTAAACATTTAATCAAATATATAAAGTGGGGAATAGGTGTTTGTAAAGGAAAGGGCAAAAATTATTGAATACATGCTGACAATATTGGCAAACATGTATACAAAAATAATCTTTTCATGATATGTAATGATTGTGCAGGCTGCAATGAGTGCTACAAATGCACAAAAATGATGTGTTGAACAAGCCTTAGGAACTTTCAAGTTAATGAAATCATAAAGTGCAATGTCGATTCATTAACCGTAGCCAGCATACTCCTCTCCTCTTTTGGAGCCTTCAAACAACATATGAACATGCATCAGAAAAGAGAATGCACTCGTAGACATTCACTATACAGCAAAACATCAGTCTGACCTGGCCAAAAATCAAAGCCAGACGCTTGAAAACTAGAAAAGAAACAAATAAATGACTCAAAGAAATGGCATTGAGAAATCGTAGCAATTGCATTAAAAATTAGTCAAATTTGAGTAAAAACCTAAAAGCTCAAAGAAAAAAAGTATAGAAGAAGCTTTTGCGGGCGAGGATTGATGGCTTTCCATTTATTGAAACCCTAGTAACTAATGGATATTATGGATGGTATTTACACTGCACACTCAAGATGAAATTTAAATAGTCTATGAAATATGAAGATTCCACACTCGTTTCATCTTCCTTCAATACTTATATAATTGTAAATCTTGTTGTTTGATCAATTGTGACCATTTTTTTTTTCTTACACAGTTACATTCGTTGGCGTCCTATAGAATTTGTTGCCATTGTAAGCATAATTCTAACAATTATGAAATTATCAAATTGAATAAAAAATTAATGAAATTATCTAGTTTAATAAAAAATTAATAAAACCTTTTGACTAATCAATATGATTAAAGAATTTTTTGAGGTCTTTTTAAAGTTTGATTTTTTATATTTTTTGAAATGAAAAAAGATTATTTATTTAAAATTTTATTGGTTGGGGTGGTAAATAGCAAGGGAAAAAATGACATTTTAAAGAGCTATCACATTGCAACTAATCAAATAGTAAAGAATGTTGTGCTGTTTTCTCCGTTACATTAGGATTTGATTTTATAATTTGACGTATTTACTTTTAGTGATTTTGACCTATGGATCAAAAAAATGTACAAAATATTCTTTTCTTTTGGTTTATTTATTCTAAATGATATATTTCTTTATAAATTTTTTATTTTATTTTATATTTTTTTATTAATTTTAGGGACAACAAAATAAAAGAAATACACAAATAAAGTTAAAATTAAAAATAGTTTCATGCATGAATTTAATATTAATAGTTAATTTGTTAATTTAACAATCTAAAAAATTACCTCATTTTCTTAATTACATATAAAAAAGTAATATATTTTACAATATTATTGTTAAAGAAAAATCTCTATTTTTTTCAAATTAGTAAATAAATAAGCTTCTTTCTATTTAAAAAAAAATCAAAATCTAAAATTATTTACATTGATTTTTACATCTTTCTTACTAATTTAACTATGTGAAAAATATTATATTTAAAAAAATTAAAAATAGTAAAATATATTATTTAATATACATTAATTTAATATTAATAGTTCATTTGTTCATCCAAAACTCTTAAAAATTACCTCATTTTCCTTAATTACATATAAAAAAATACATGAAATTAAAACTTTTTAAAGTGTAATTCTAATTTTTGGTATCATTTTAATTTGTGAAATTCATTAGTTCTAAATTACAATAGGGTAAAAAAACATTATACATGAAATTTATATTATAATGTAAAGAGGAAAGTACTTAAGTTTGATTCCAATTTCTCATATTATTTTAATATTATACATTTAATTGAAATTTATATTATTTCTAAAATATAAAGAAAAATAAAGAGACAAATACTTCACTTCATAAAAAAAAATATAAAATCTATCTTTCTCCCTTAATTACATATAAAAAAATAAATGAAATTATAATTTATTTTTTAATATATATAAAATGTAAACATAATTATGATTTTGTATATTCTTTTATATATATTTAAAAATTTGATTCAATTATTTGATATTATTTTAATGTTTGAAACAAATCATCATAAATTAGAGACTAGATTTATAACCTAATACAAAGAGAAATAGAAGAGAAATAAACAAATATTAGATGGAGAGAGTGAAAGTGAATAAGGGAGAGATAAAGATATGGATAGAAAGAGAGACATAAAAATATATGGAAGAAACTGAGAAAATGAGATGAATGTAGAGTAAAAGGAAGAAGACAACTCAATATTCAGAGAGAGAAATATAAATATAGAGTGAAATAGTAAAAGAGATAGAGTAAGAACAAAGATAAAGAGAGAAGAAAATTGAGGTAGAGAAAATATGCATAGAAAGAGATAAAGGGGGAAGTGAGAAAGGGATAATAGGAAATAAATAGAGATAGAAATCTAAAGTAGGATAGATTATTGTCACTTAATAGTTGGAAGTACTTATGGTTTGATTACTTAATGATAGTAGGTGTGGTTGTAAAGAAATTTGACATAGATCTAAACAAACATAACTTGCAAGAAACTCTCACTACCTAAGAATTGTTAGATATCATTTTCAGAATTCCTTCTTATCATACGTTTGCTATTTTTTTGGTCTTTATTCCTATCTTTTTTAAAAAATAAAATCACTTTTGTGTAGATGTTTTTGATTAAGTAAAATAGGTTTTATAGGGACCCTAAAACCCACATCAGTTTAAAGTCAAAAGAAAGTCATGAGAACTAAGAAAAGAAAAATAGAACAGAGTAGCTAGGATAGGCCACCACAAGGCTAAACAAGAAAAAATAGAGAAAGTAAAGCATAGCCAAAGGAAAAGCACCATGACCATTTATGCCAAGCTCTTGAGCATGACAACTGCGTTGGTTTCAAGGGCCTCCATCAGTTGAACTGTGTCTTTAATGTTCTGCACTTGGGAACCATGTGGATCAATTTTCTCCATATTCTTCCTGGTTCTAGCCCCAGTTCTTTTACCTGGTCCCTCAGCTAGCTCCTTGTCCTCCTTCATAATCCTCTGCTTGGACTTGGTATCCATTTTTTCTTCCATCTTTTTAATCAGCAGCTTCAAGTTCTTGTTGGACGTTTTAAGGATGTTAACATTTTGCTCTGCCACTCTCTTAAGGGTTTTTTCCAGACTTATCATTTGGGATTCCATGTTCATGACCTTGGTTTCCAGACTTGGCTTATTCTCTGTGGTCTTTTCCTTGTTTTCCAAGCCCTGAATTGTTTCCTTGATGTCCTCGATCTTGTGGTAGAGCCATTTGAAAGCTCAGAATTGATCCAACATACTTTTTTTGGTATTATTGAGAAAATCCATGTCCATCTCCCTGGCTTTATCATTGAGAACAACCAGTGGAGGGTCTATCAATTCTTCCTTATGGACTTTTCCTTCATTGTCCTCCAGAATCTGAGGAAAGATGGCTTCCCTAATAATTCCCATACACACAGTGTTAATATTAAAATTTCTCCAAACCTTTTTACCCCTCCTGGTATCCTAACTATTATACTCCCCCCCTAAGGCTTCCTCAGTCTAATCAATCCTAATGGGTGACTGGTTAGTGCATTGCTCATCTTTATCTTCAGTCATGGGGGCTTGATTTTTAGTGTTAGTGCCTGGGGACTGAGGAGGAAGGGTTTTTTCCTTGCTGATAGTAAGATCGATTGACAAGTGGCCAGAGAGGTCCTACGTTGGTTTGGGAGTGTCCTCCTTGTCCCATTCCTGCATTACAATAGAATCCAAAATGGGGTGTCCCACATCTTCTTCCGAATCCATTTCTTCCTCCTTTTCATTATACTCTTCCTCTGAGTTAGCCTCTTTCCTATCCTACTTTTTGGAAGGTCATTCATTCTTGATAGCTTTTAGGGGCCGTTTCTTGGATGGGGAGCCCTTGTTCTATTTCTTGAAATCAACTTCCTCACTATCATCTAAAGGAATGCCCGTAGGAGAGCCTGAAGGAACATAATCTGAACCAGAGTACTCTCTGATAGCCTTGCTATCCCCAATTTCCTTGCCCATGATTTGGGTTTTAAAGAATTCATATAATAAAAGGATTAATCCTTCATGGAGAGCGGGATTTGCAATTTTCTTATCTCTAAAACCAGTTATATTCTTGTTCATAGAAGAGAAGAGATAATACGAAATGGAAATCTTGAAACCATGCCTAAAATGATTAAGCAAGTCGAAGTGATAGGTACAAATTCTATCAAACCTAGTATTCAGGGTAATGTAGTAGATGAGGGCCTTCAGAACATACTGCCAGAGCGTCTTCAAACTCCTAGGAAGGTAGTAGGTGCCCACTTTGACAATGGCTTTCATCTCCTTGTCATCCCTTGTGAACTTTTTGACAGCAACGTTGGAAAGTTTTTGGTCTCTGTAGAATTTTTTCTCAGCAGTAGGAATGTCGGTGACCATTGATATAACCTCCTCCATGAAAGTTAATGACTTGCCATAAATCTCCATCATCCCATCTTTCCAGGTTTTGATGAAGATTTTGGTGATGTCCTTCCTACACCCATGGAGTCGTTCAATAAAAGTGGTAACATCCCCTTTTTGTAAGGCGTTCCAAATTTTTGTTTGCTTCTTCCATTTCTCACTATTACCCTCTGACTCCCTTCTTAACCTTTCCCCAACCATGGCTTTCATGATAGCTCTGGTAAACTTCTGGTCCTATCAAAAATTTCTTCTTGCCTTCTTTCTAACTTCAACAACGCTCTTTCTAAAAGTAGGTTTTTTGAAATGAATACAAGATATGGGGAAGGGGGCCCTAAAAGTGTGTGGAGGTGACATGTTATTAAATCTCATGCATATCCGCCACAACTCGCCATGAGTGAAATAACATCTCGTAGCAAGCTTGTTGCAATAATAATTATTATTGGTTAAAGCCATGGTACTTTGAATATCGTCTCCATCCAGAGAATCCAGCTCAAATTTATGGAGAGTTTCATCATTGTACCTTAAGTAGTATGTTTCCTTGTTGGTATCTTGTAAGGTGATCCAATTAGCATCCCAATTGGAAATAGAGATAAGCACGTGAATAGAAAGGTCATCCTCCGAGAAATAGGTCCAAGTGGCACAAAAAGTGATGATTGATCCTAGACTAAAGCCACATCTATGAA
>BSBK01004299.1:0-177500 GCA_027943335.1 Chamaecyparis obtusa | reverse complement strand
GAGGCTCTGCTTAAATAGGAATGAGCAGATAGGTAAAGTGGACAAGGCTGAGATAAGTGTCTCAACCTGGAAGAAGTAGAGTTTTGATAGAATTCTACAATATCCTCTTAAGATGAGCTAGAGTCCAAATAGGACTCAATGATATCCATCTACCTAATAAATGTATTGACCTAAGCAATGGAATATGGATGAAGTGACTGAGAGGGGGGGTGAATCAGTCAACCATAAATCACTTCCAATTAATTCTTTGCAGATCCCTTAAGATATCTTAACAATGTTATCTATTTTAGCACTCGGTAAATAGATTTCAGTAACTTTGAAGATGCAGAAAGTATTAGCAAAATTATCTTTTAGATATTCATCAGCACATGTATATGATTGAGAAAGCAATTAGAACACAAGAGACACAAGATTTAACGGTGGAAATCCAATATGGGAAAAAACCACCAATGTATCTAGATACTGATTTTCACTTTTCTGAAGTGATGCCCGGTTAGAAGCCAACCCGGTAAAAGGTTACAAAAACACACTGTTAGGTGTGACCTTGTTAGAGGATTTAAAACACCTGCTAGGAGTGGCCTGGTAAGAGGTCTTGAAAACAATTCAATGGAATTGTCACCTTGTTAGAGGATTTACAATATGGTTGTTAAACCAACTTGGTTAAGAGATTTAGAATTCACTGTTACAATGATAAGAAGGTAACAATGAAAAATGGACCTGTATAATAATGCAACTCTCTTGCTGATTATAGATCTCTGTTCTGCATAAGTCTGATCCTTTCTGATCGAATAAATCTCTGCTGCACCTCAAGGATATCTAAACATCCTTCACAAATTCGCATACACTTTTCTTTTGTAAATCTTCTGCTGTATTTCTTATTTATTTCTCACATTTGACCTTTTATTTATATGATTTTAGATTTGTCAAATCGACATTATTTAGTATAACAGGTCGGCTGAATTAAGCAAACTCTATTTGCAAAAATCCTTCAAGGGCCGGCAATGCTCAGTGACCATAACTTTCTATAATCTTTCGGAGGACCGAGGGAACTCGGTAAACACCGACAATCTTTTACCTTCGATAACCGACTGAACTCGGTAAACACTAACTTTTCTTTGATGACCGACTTGAACTCGGTAAACACCTAAATTTTCTTCGATGACCGACTGAACTCGGTAAACACTAAAAATTTCCTTTGTAACTGAGTGAACTCGGTAGACACTGATTTTCTTTGATAACCGAGTGGACTCGGTAAGCACTAATATTCCTGTCTGGCAGACTGACTGAGCTCAGTAGTAACTGGTTGCTGTGGACTATGACATTGTGTGACATCAAAGACAATACATAATTGAGTAGCAATTTCCTTCAAACAATTGTTTCCAACAATCTCCCTCTTTGGCATTGATGGCAACACAATATGTCATATCATAAGAAATTTGAAAGAGTTAGCTCGGTTTCAGATTCAAATCCTCCCTCTGTCAGCAAAACTTCCTGTATCCTAAAAATTCTTCCTTCTGATTATTGAAAATTTCTTGAAGTAATAGCAAAGACATAGCAAACACTCCCTCTTTGACAACACATGCCAAAGACAATTCACATATTATTGGTGAAAATTAATGTACCTCAAGTACTGATTTCATATGCAATGATTCCTTGAATATGCTGCATCAACAAGTTGATTTTCAATCATGTTCTGGTTGATGCATCACTAAAACTATATTTAGTGAGCCTCGGATAGGGGAATGACCCCCTAACTTACCTCTTAGATACAACAAATGCATCCTTAGGTAATGGTTTGGTAAAATGTCTGCAATCTATTCTTTTGTATGAATATATTCTAATCTGATTTCCTTGTCCTGCACCAATTCTCTGACAAAGTGATATTTAATAGCAATGTGCTTGGTTTTGGAATGCATCACTGGATTCTTAGAAATGTTTATTGCACTGGTATTGTCACAAAATATAACAACTGGTTCTTTGATTTTGACCTTCATACCTTCTAATAGCTGTTTAAACCAAACAATATTTGAACAGTTTACTACAGCAGCAAACATATTCTGCTTCAGCTGTGGATTGAGATGTGCAATTCTGCTTTTTACTAGTCCAGGATACCAGTCTTTTTCCAAGAAAAAATGCTCCACCACTTGTGCTTTTTCTGTCATCAATGTTTCCTGCCCAATCAGCATCAGTAAACACTTTCAAGTCTAGATTACCTCCAAATTTATACCACAAACCATATTCTTCAGTTCCTCTTAAGTATCTTAAGATTCTTTTGATTGCCATCATGTGATTTTCCTTAGGTTTTGCTGAGAATCTAGCTACTATACCGACTGCTAAGGCAATATCAGGTCTTGTATGTACTACATACTGTAATTTTCCAATCATAGATCGGTATAGGTCTGATCAACTTCTTTTGAATCATCATTCTTGGTAAGTTTCAGTCTAGTACACATGGGTGTACCAACTGGTTTTGAATCTTCCATACCAAACTTCTTAAGTATTTCCTTAATGTATTTAGATTGAGTAATGTATATACCATTGTTGCTTTGCTGAATTTGAAGACCAACAAAGAATTTTATTAAACCAAACATAGACATTTCAAATTCTCTGTTCATTTTCTCTGAAAATTCTTTGCACTGATCCTCATTCCCTGTAAATATAGTATCATCCACAAATATTTCTGCCAATACAATTTTGTCATCCGGTCCTTCTTTAATATACAGATTGCTATTATCATTAGCTCTTTTGAAATTAATCTGAATCAAATAGTTATGGAGTCTTTCATACCATGCTCTAGGAGCTTGTTTTAAACCATACAATGCTTTGTGTAACCTGCAGACCATGTCCCTTTTATCTGGATCAACAAAACCTTCAAGTTGTTCAATGTAGACTTCTTCATCAAGAATTCCATTGAGAAATGCAGATTTTATATCCATCTGATATACCTTAAATCCTTTGTGTGCTGCATAAGCAAGTAGAGTTCTTACACCTTCTAATCTTGCAACAGGAGCGAAAGTTTCTCCATAATCTATACCTTCTTCTTGAGAATAACCTTTACATACCAGTCTAGCTTTGTTTCTAGATACTTGACCATGTTCATTCAGCTTATTCCTGAATACCCATTTTGTTCCAATTACATTCTTATCTTTAGGTCTAGGTACAAGAGTCCAAGTTTTGTTCTTTTGTATTTGTTCTAATTCTTCATTCATTGCTTCAATCCAACTTTCATTTTCCAATGCATCTTTGATATTTCTAGGTTGAAAATCAGGTAGCAGACATGTACCTTTTAGCTTGCTTCTTGTCATAGTACCATCTGATTTGTTTCCAATGATTTGATCTCGTGTATGATGTCTTCTGACATATTTGGCTAGTATAGGTTCCTTGCCTTTTGAATGATTCATGCTGTTGTCTTCTAGGATCTCTTCTTCAGGTTGCTCGGGCTCGGTAGATATTTTCTCGGTAACTTCAGGCTGAGACTCGGTCTGAATTTCTTCCTGTGACTCGGTTTGAACTTCTTCCTGTGACTCGGTTTGAACTTCTTCCTGTGACTTGGTAACTGTGCTCGGCTCGGTAGATATAGCTTCCTTACTGATAGTTGTGTCTGCCAATGTTTCAGGTTCAATGTAAACGAATCTTCTGTAGTTCTTAGGTTCCCTTTTGCTTTCTTCCTCAGTCTTTTCTGCAAACTCATCAAATTTTACATGTATGCTTTCTATGACTTTGTGAGTAGATAAGTTCAGACATTTGTATGCCTTGCTTTCGCTAGAATATCCTAGGAATATTCCTTCATCACTTTTCACATCAAATTTATTTCTTCTGGATTCTTTAAAGATATAACACTTGCTACCAAATATTTTCATGTAACTTATATTGGGTTTATAGCCATACCATAATTCATAAGGAGTTTTGAATGTGTCTTTCTTCAGTTGTACTCGGTTCAAGGTATGAACTGCAGTGCTGATAGCTTCCTTCCAGTACTTTATAGTGATGATCTTTTCTATCATTAGAGTCCTTGCACAATCCATAATAGATCTGTTTCTTCTTTCTGCTATTCCATTCTGCTCAGGAGTTCTAGGAGCTGATACCTATCTTTTGATTCCTCTTTCAATACAAAAGTTGTTAAAATCATGGGAGATGAATTCACCACCTCTGTCTGATCTTAAGCATTTCAATCTTTTCCCTGTTTCCTTTTCTACTCTTGCTAAGTACCATTTGAACTTTTCAAATGCTTCTGATTTTTCTCTTAAATACATAACAGTCATCATTCTAGAATAATCATCAACGAAAAGAATAAAGAATTTATCTCCAGTATAGCTTTGTATTCCAATAGGTCCACATAAATCAGTATGCACAATTTCCAAAATTTCTTTAGACTGATAGTTCTTACTCTTGAAACTAGTTTTACTCATTTTTCCAATCTGACAATTCTTGCTTAGACCAGTGTCAGGTTTCTTCAAAGTAGGAATGCCTCTAACCTTCTTGAATTTGCTTATTTTTATCATGTTATCAAAATTCACATGACATAACCTTTTGTGCCATAGCCAACTTTCTTCTATTTGAGCAATAAAGCATGAATATTCACTGAGATCAAGATAAAATAAGTTACCTTTTGTTTGTTTGCCTGATCCAATGAGTTTTCCTTTTCCATCCAGCAGTCTTGCTTGACCATTCATGAATTCAACCTTGAAACCAGTGTTGATTAGCTATGCTACACTTAGAAGATTATGTTTTAGTCCTTCAACCCAATAAGCATTATCACATATGAGTTCTTTGGTTAATGAGATTCTTCCTTTTCCTTTTATACAACAAGGTTCATTGTTTCCAAATCTTACATTACCACTGTCACAGTCTTCTAGATATTCAAATTTTGTCTTGTCACCAGTCATGTGGTGTGAACATCCACTGTCTATTATCCATTTTCTTATATGAGAAATAAGTGCCATCTTATCTTCATCATCATCAAATTCATCTTTTATAGCAATAAAGACAATTTCTTCTTCACTATCATCAGAATCTTTAGCCATAAAACACAATTTCTTACCTTTATCCTTGTATGATTTGAAATTCTTTTTGCCATAGTACTTGTGACTTCTCTTCTCTTCTTTGACTTGCTTGTTTGGGCACCTAGCTGCAATATGTCCAATTTCTTCACATGAAAAATAGATTAAAGGAGTTTTACCTTTATACTTACCTTTCCCTCTAGAGTACTTCTTTGCAAGTAATGCTTCTACAATTTCAAGATCACTATCAGAACTTTCTTCTGATACTTCTTCACTTTCTGACTGAACTTCTTTAATTTTCTTGTTCTTCTTTAGTGAAACCTTGGCCTCAAATGCTGATTCAATATTTTTGGAACTAGGAACATAGTTGTCATAGTTGTCTAATTCAAAAGCTGTCAATCTTCCAACTAAAGCATCCAAAGTTATATTATGGTTTGTTTCACGTCTTCTTTCTTGAATAGCTGATACTCTTATTGCATAGATAGGGAGTAATGTTCTAAGTACCTTACTTATAACAGTTTCATCTGAGATTGTTCCTCCAGAAGCTCTAATTGCACTTACACTTGCTTTGATTCTTTCAACATATTTTGCAATGTTTTCATCTTCCTTCATATTCATCTTGTCAAACTGTCTTCTTAGGCTTTCTGCTTTGGCTCTTTTCACATTTGCATCACCACCATATATTTTCTTTAGTGCCATCCACATTTCATATGCAGTAGTGCAGTCTTTAATATCATCAAATTCTTCATAGCTGAGAGCAGATGCAATGTCTATCATCATGGTGTTGTGAGTCTTTTTATTTGCAATGTCTTCAACAGTTAATGCGCCATTAGGAATTGTGTATTCTTCATCAATGTATTTGCATCCTGAATCACCAATGGAAGCCAGATGAAGTCACATGAGACCTTGCCATGCTGAAATGTTATCTCTGTTGAGCTTTGGAATTTCCCTCTTGTAAGACATCCTGATCTTTAGCTTAGGTCCTTGAAACCCTTCCTGCAAGCACCAAAAGCTCTGATACCAATTGATGGAATATGGATGAAGTGACTGAGAGGGGGGGTGAATCAGTCAACCATAAATCACTTCCAATTAATTCTTTGCAGATCCCTTAAGATATCTTAACAATGTTATCTGTTTTAGCACTCGGTAAATAGATTGCAGTAACTTTGAAGATGCAGAAAGTATTAGCAAAATTATCTTTTAGATATTCATCAGCACATGTATATGATTGAGAAATCAATTAAGAACACAAGAGACACAAGATTTAACGTGGAAACCCAATATGGGAAAAACCACCAATGTATCTAGATACTGATTTTCACTTTTTTGAAGTGATGCCTGGTTAGAAGCCAACCCGGTAAAAGGTTACAAAACACACTGTTAGGTGTGACCTTGTTAGAGGATTTAAAACACCCTGCTAGGAGTGGCCTGGTAAGAGGTCTTGAAAACAATTCAATGGAATTGTCACCTTGTTAGAGGATTTACAATATGGTTGTTAAACCAACTCGGTTAAGAGATTTAGAATTCACTGTTACAATGATAAGAAGGTAACAATGAAAAATGACCTGTATAATAATGCAACTGTCTTGCTGATTACAGATCTCTGTTCTGCATAAGTCTGATCCTTTCTGATCAAATAAATCTCTGCTGCACCTCAAGGATATTTGAACATCCTTCACAAATTCGCATACACTTTTCTTCTATAAATCTTTTGCTGTATTTCTTATTTATTTCTCACATTTGACCTTTTATTTATATGATTTTAGATTTGTCAAATTGACATTATTTAGTATAACAGTCGGCTGAATTAAGCAAACTCTATTTGCAAAAATCCTTCAAGGGCTAACAGTGCTCGGTGACCATAACTTTCTATAATCTTTCGGAGACCGAGGGAACTCGGTAAACACCGACAATCTTTTACCTTCGATAACCGACTGAACTCGGTAAACACTAACTTTTCTTCGATGACCGACTGAACTCAGTAAACACTAACTTTTCTTCGATGACCGACTGAACTCGGTAAACACTAAAATTTCCTTTGGTAACTGAGTGAACTCGGTAGACACTGATTTTCTTTGATAACCGAGTGGACTCGGTAAGCACTAATATTCCTGTCTGGCAGACCGACTGAGCTCGGTAGTAACTGGTTGCTGCGGACTATGACATTGTGTGACATCAAAGACAATACATAATTGAGTATCAAATTCCTTTAGACAATTGTTTCCAACACTAAGTAAACTTAATTAAAGAGTAATCAGTAACAACTATTTACTCTAACACCCCACCCTAAGTGTAACTTAAGGAGTAGAACAATGCAGTAGAAAATATTTATGGGTCCCGACAACTAGGCCATGGTAGGTACCCATGTACTACTAAAATTCAATCTATCATAACAAAGAAAAAAGGAGAAACCCCAGTGGAAAAAAAATCCTCCCCAAAAGAGAGAACATGAAGGTCTAAGAAGCCTTCAAAAATGTCTTAAAATCATGAACGTGAACATCACTAAAGCATAAAGAATTTGTAGACAATTATTGATGAGTTATCTAGTGCTATATCTGATGATCTCCTCTGAAGAAGATGATGATCAGGAAGACAAGAATCTGTATGAGTTCTCTAATTGGCACTTCATGAACATTGGTCAAATATCAACAATGGAAATAGAATCTATCGATCAAAGATACAAATGGCACATGAATCTGTATGAGTGATCTTCACTACATAACCAATGATGTTGTTTGAGTGATACTTTTATCACTTCTTGACTTTTTTGAAAATGTAGGTGCAATAGTCTTATAGGAATCCAAGAGTGTTTTAGTGCACTTCAAGTGAAACCAAGGAACTTCCACTAAAAAGGAATGCAAGAGTGTCTCACTGCACTTCAAGAGAAACCAAGGATGCATTAGCATGAACATGAATAGTAGGATACCCTCCATAATTATAACTTGGGTGAAGCTTGATTGATCCACTAGAATGATGTGTCACCATGCTATGCAAAAGGGACCAAAATTATCTACAACTAAGAAAAGGGTGTGTATGGTCAAACTAGACACTCGCATAATGCAAGAATATCAATGCTTTTTCTGTTGTCATAGAGGAACTCTCCCTTTCCCAAAGTTATGATTGGAAAACAAAGGCTCAACACAACCCCCCATGCGACTTTATAATTCAGGGTGAGTACAAATAGTTTAATGGCACATCATTTGTGCAAAATCCCCAAAAGACATGGATGGACACTAGATCTAATGTGTCTACACAATAGGACTTACATAGGATGATCAACTAATCCAAAGAAAAAATCAAGAAAAAACTTGAAAAGAAATTGCACTGAGTGCATGGAACTACCTTTTTGAGGAATCTTCATTTGCCAAAAAAATGGACTCTGGACATCCATGTTATGGCTATGTGAGGAAAATTTTACTGTTAGGACCAAAAGGTGATGAAATAGCCCACCCTTTTACCTAGGGGCATGGGTTTGGTCCTTTGTGTGACCATCAATTCATCATTTCAGAAAAGAGTGCCCCTACTAGATGGAGAGGGCCCAAGAAGAGCTGAGTAGGTGGTTGGGTTTGATGGTTGCTCACTTTCAAAGCTCCTCAAAATATAAGAATAACAACCACCAAGTTATCACATACCAATGATGTGAAAGGTATAGATATATAATTCACCAAGAGGCAGTTGCTACAGTGTAGAAGGTGCTCAATTTTAGCCTCTAGGACATGTGCACACTACCAAAGAGATCCATGCTATCCATGAGAGATTAAGTGTGCTCAGAGCACTGAAAGTGTCAACCAGTCTCCAAAAGGTGCACCTGCATAAAGAAAACATGAACTTTAATGAAGTCACCGACTCATCAACTTTTCACATTGGGACTAACACTAGTAAAAAATGTTGATAAGATTATATCAAATGGTGGACTATCTTTGATACCATGTTAGGATAGGTCATCCTATACCTAGGAGCCAGTCTACAGACACCCTCTAGAATAGAGAGAATCAACACAAGAAGCTATATTGAAAAGAGCTAATGAGATATTAAGGTATTGAGGTGTTTACAAAGGTATATAGGCTCTACTTAAATAGGCAAGAGTGGATAGGTAGAGTGGCCAAGGTTGAGCCAATTGTCTCAACCTGGAGGAAGTAGACTTCTAATAGAACTCTACAATATTCTCTTAAGATGAGTTAGAGTCCAAATAGGACTCAATGATATCCATCTACCTAATAAATGTATTGACCTAAGTAAACTTAATTATAGAGTAATCAGTAACTTTAATTTACTCTATAAAACATCCTCTTTGAAAAACTCATAAAGTTTGGGAGAGAAAACATGCTTTGCACAAATTGTCATAGTAGAGGATATTATTCTAGGATATAACAAAAAATAAAATATTTATTTTTAGAATAATCTTAGAATAACCCAAAGTTAAAAAAAGAAGAGGATCTATTATTAAAAAGTAAAATAGATAAGTAACCAAAAGCAACAACCCAAACCAATTCGATAATTAAAACTTGATAAAATCATCCCTAGTTTAGAGAGGGGGAAAATGAAATGTGATAGAAGAAAATGAAGCCTTGAAAATTATAACCTTCATGGATGGACATTAGAAATGGAATTCGAAGACCCACCATTTATGTAGTCTAGAAATGTTTCTTCAAAATATCTCACATAAGGTTCCATTGGGAGAACTTGGCCACTCAACAATTGAAAATAGGTATTGAGAAGACACTTATCATCCTAAAAAATTGTATGAGAAGGCCATTCTATAGTTTTTTTTGTAACCATCATAATGAATGAATATTATATCAAGACATTAATCAATATTTGTATTTAAGTTGATGATTTTAAATATATAAGCAATAGAAAAACTATTATTTAAAAAAAAACTTTATTAATTTTTTTAAGTTTCATTTCTAGATTCGATCAATTATTTTATATTGTTTAAAAATGTCATAATAGTAGAAAGATATATAATAGATTTATAAGATCACTCTAAAAATATATTTATTTATTTCCCATATGCATTAGCTAATAGATTTTTTAGAAAACATAGGAAATAGAGAAATGCACGTTAGTTTGAACACAATCATCACTTGAAGATAATTTTAATATAAAACATTTAAGTTTCAAGATAGATGCTAATTTGTATAAAATTTTGATATAATGTTTTTTATATTACTATATCTGACTAAATATTAGATTTTTTATGAATCATAGCCATCTTCAGTAATATAAAATCTAAGCTACTACTATTCACAAAAAAACAAAGGTAGGAAGATCCAAGATCACCCTCATGAGTTAAATGAACAACATTAAAATAATAAAAAATAGATGAATCTAATCTCTTCATCCATACAAGAGCCATATAAGTCTAGCTTTCATATTAGTTTTGGCTAGTGGGTTATACAAACTTTGATTTGACTGATAGAAATCCCCTAAACCTATACTTGATGAATGATCAAAGATAAAACTATCGTAATGAAGCTAATACTGATAAATGAGAGTGTTCAAGGGAAGTAATTTGCAAATTTTTTATTTTTCAAGTTTGGTTGTTTTCGCATTTGTTTTCTTTATTCAGGCCTATAAAAGAATATATGTCATGTATAAGCTTTTTTTGAAAATTAAAATCTTGTAATACTTCTATCAAGATTTAAGAGTGTATTTTTTTTAGTCAAACTCATTGACCCATGATTCATGAGTAGTGGTTTTCACGAACCCACCTCTCACTAGAATAAATGGAACACTTAATAATCATTGCAACTACATGATGCTTATAAAAGTGAAGCACTAGGACTTCTGGGGAGGTCACCCTTCCCAGTAGTATTCTAGCTTGTCTATGGAAACATAATTTTTCTTTTTTGATTAGATAAATGAGGGTGGAGGCCAAACTCTTTTGTATCACAGTCATCATTCTCAATAGTTGTGAAAGTACCAAAATGGTCCTACTAGAAAATAGAAAAAATACCAACAACCAAAGAAGTTTAGAAAGAACAAAGAAATAACCAAATAATATTATTTAGAAAAAAAATAACGTACATTTGTAATGTTCAATTTTTTAAATTTTTATCTTATTATAAAATAAATACTATTTGTTATTTTCTTCAAAGTTAGCCATAATAAATACATGCATTTACTCAAATACTCATTTATAGAAATGAACTATGCAAGTATATCTTGCTTAAAGGTAATTGACACAGATATTTTGTAATGTTCAAATTTTTTAATTTATAACTTATTACAAAATAAATATTGTTTTTAATTTTCTTCAAATTTGGTCATAATAAATATATGCATATATTAAAATGCTCATTTAAAAAGGAAAACTAAAAACTATTTGCATATATAAAAACAACTGTGGAAGTATATCTCACTTAAAGTATCTGACACATAGAAGTCATATATTATGTTCAAGTAGTAAGGAAGATAGAAAATGATGGTCCTAGCAGCTATTGATTCTCCATATTAATGGAAAACAATTATAACTTTCAGCTTATATGATATTAAAAATCATATATTTGAATTTCAGAAAGATTAAAGAATCTCTCAAACGAACTGTTTGTTCAGTATGTAAAATAAATTAAAAGAACCTTTAACTCATAGGATGTTATAAATCAAATCTTTATAAGTTTGAAATGATTTTGAATCACATATTTGTATCAAATCTAACATAGTCTTAACTTAAGATACAGTAATAGATCAACTCTAAACACGGAGATTGCTAAATACTTGCAATTCCTAATTAACCAATTTGATAATACTATTTTTTTAAATGGATCTTTATGTCTGGATATTCCTGACAGATTGATAAATCCCAATGCTGGTTTTCTCCTTAAGCCATCTACATTACTTCTTTCACTTTTTACATCAACAAAAATTACAGTTAAAGGAGAGACAAAAAGATAATATGTAATGAAATGTAACACAAATGTTTTTGATTAAGTAAAATAGGTTTTACAAGGTTCTTGAAACCCACAGTCGTAAAAGAGAGATGATCAACAGGAAGAAAATAGAACTAAGCAAAACAACCCAGAAGTAGGTCACAAGCCGGCCAAGGGCAGAGAAGCCACAACAAAACAGATCCAGTCAAATTTTTAGGATTCCATTGGTACTTTGGAGTCTTTCCTTATCAAGGAGATTCTTTGCTTCACTTGGGATATCTTCACCTTGTCACCATGTCATCTTGACATCCTTCATGATAGCCAAATTGGTGAACCAATCAACAGTGTTGTTGCCTTCTCTATACACATGAGAGATATACACCTTTTCAAATGAATTGAGGATAGCACAGGTTTCTATGATGATGTTGGAAATTATCAAAGAGTGGGGGTGAATGAGGTTTAAGCAGTTGATAATGCTCACTGAGTCACCTTCGAGCCAAAGCTTCTTGACCCCTATTTCCTAGGTAAGTTTGGTGACTTGGAGAACTACACATGCTTCAGTAAAGTGGTTGGATTGAGAGCTCAGGTGTAACATGATAGCCACTAGGCTAGAACCAAAGTAGTTTTTGATAATAACTCCACTACCTGCAGGGCTAGGGTTCCCTTTGGCAGCTCTGTCAAAATTGGCTTTCTCCCAGCTAGTCAGTGGGCAGCTCCAGATACAATTCAATATTTTCTCCTCGGTCGTGACCTGAGTCCTTCGTGGAAGATTGATGCGGGAGCATCTTGGGTGTAAGAGAAATCTTGCATCACCCAAAAATATTTTTGTTTGTTTTTCAACAAGGGCTATCTTGTGAAGAGCTGCTATTTATGGAAACTAACTATCTTTAGTAAGTTGGTCATATGATCTTGAAATGTTCTAATTTCACAGTTGGAGGTTCATCTCAGTCATTTCAACCTACCAGTTGAGTTTCATTACCACATCATCAGTATTGGTGAAGTTATTGAGATTTTTGGGTATGAAATCTTTCAGGTCAATTTTGAAGGCCTTAGAGGCTCCAGATCATGATTGACAGCCGGCTGACTGGCGCTAGCGCATGTCAGGCAGTGTAGATCTCATCATGGCATTTTCAAAAAGTGGTTACAATAGAAAAACAAAGTTACGGTTAAAAAGTTATGGCCTCCGGAAGTTGGGTTACCTAAAATCATATTTTATATTTCTTTTGAGCTGACCCTATTGTAATAATTGTGAAAAATAAATAATTCTATGTCTAGTTGGCCTAAAGGGCTAAATTTCTGGAACCTTCTTGGGCGGTGGAAATTGCCTATATAAGAAAGGTCTGTAGTGTTGTCTTAGGTAGTTCGGACAGTTCTAGATAGCAGATCTGGGTAATAATTCAAGGCTTTGTCTTACAAAATATTGTAAGGGAATGCCCATGTGGCTTTGCATATTGTAATTCTGAAAGTTTGTAATTCCACATTTGTGGACATAATAAGAAGCCAATTTTTTGTTCTTGCATATTATTGTTGTTTCTCTATTTCTGTTATGTGTTTGTGGTGTTGAGGGGAGCACCCTTCATCAAGTGGTATCAGAGTAGGAGTTCTTGAGTGTGTAAACAGATCACCGATTGTGAGGTAGTTTGCACCAGGACCATGGGTTAGGGTTTCTGTGTAAACAGATCACCGACTGTGAGGCAGTTTGCACCAGGACTGTGGTTAGGGTTTCAGCGAGAAGCATGAAAATGCCTCCATGAAGGGAACGTGGTGGAAGAGTTGGTGTTGTAACACCTGAGGTTAGGGAACTAGAGAGACAAGTGCAAGCATTGCAAGAGGAGATTCAGAGAGGAATGAATCTTAATGTCAGAGATGAAAGCTAGGATGAAGTTGAAGAAGAAGATCAAGAAGGAGAAGTCAAAGTTGTGAACCGGGAGGAAGAAAGACTTTTTCAAGCCATTTTGAAGATTGGGAATAGACCTAAGATTGAGGTTCTGACATTTTCTGTAAATCTTAATCGAGAGAAATTGATCAACTAGATCAATGAATGTGAAGAATATTTTGAGTATGAAGATATCGAGGATCCTGATCGGGTCAAGTTTGCGAAGGCCAGACTAAAATGTCATGTCAAGATCTAGTGGCAAGAGATTCAGTTGGAGAAAAATCAAAGAGGAAAGCATAAAATCACAAGATGGGGGCACATGGTGGATAAATTGAAGTGACAGTTCATCCTTGTTCATTATGAGCTTGACCTACTGAGGAAAATGCAAAGTTTGAAGCAGGCAAGAAAATTTGTTCAGGAGTATACAAAGGAGTTCTATCGAATCCTCATCAAAATAGGCCATGCAAAAGCTGACAAGGAGAAAGTTTCCTGTTACCTTAATGGGATAAGGCTGAGCATTCAAGAAGAATTGAATTTGGTTTGAATGAATAATATTGAAGAGGCATACCAGTTTTCCCTAAAAGTAGAGGAAAAGTTGAACAAGAAGTTTGAGAGCAGACAAAGTGGAAGAGGTTGTGATGGAAGATCTGGTGGATAGTCATATGGAGATCGAAATCAAGATCCGAAAAATCAGGATGAGGCCAGTAATAGTCAAAATTAGAGAGGAGATAATTCTAATCATTTCCATGATCAGAATAATAGAGATCAGAGAGGAAGAGGAAGAGGACAATAATCTAGAAGAGGAGGCTTCTGTGGAACATGTTTTCACTATGGAGAAGAAGGTCATAGCGCATTTGAATGTCCTCAATGCCAAAGAAGGACAGGAAAGAGGAATGAAGGCTAGGCCAGAGTGGCACATGTAGATGAAGATGCCAGATCCTCAAATTCTAAAGATGTTGAAAGAGGAGAAACGTTGATTAATAGAAGAGTCCTATTGAGTGGTGAGAATGAACCTCAACAAAGGAGGAGCCTGTTTCACACTAGATGCAAGTGTGAGGGTAAATGCTATGATGTGATTATTGCTAGTGGAAGCATTGACAATTTGGTGTCAGAGGAGATGGTGACAAAGTTGAAGCTCAAGAGGCAGAAACATCCACATCCATATCAGGTTGCTTGGGTGCAGGATGACCACAAGGTCATGGTCAGTGAACAGTGCCTAGTGAAGTTCAAGATCGGCGGGTACCAAGATGAGGTACTATGTGATATCATATCTATCGATGCATGTCATATGTTTTTGGGTAGACCATGGTAGTTTGATAGATGTATTGAACATGATGGTCATGCAAATAGTTATTCCTTGACAAAGGATGGAGTGCGACAGAAGCTAAAACCATTGAAGGAAATAGAAGAAAAGGTATGTGGTAATGCAAGAATAACTTTTGTTGATAGAGAAAATTTCTCATATGGTATGAGGCATAAGCATATGTTTTTTACCTTAATTCCAAAGGATGGGAAAGAGGAAGTAGAAGATGTACCTATAGAAGTTGCAGAATTATTGAATGAGTTTTAGGATATTGTATCCGATAATGTATTTGATGGATTACCACCAGTAAGAAAGATCAGTGATTAGATGGACTTGATTCTAGGAGCCAATTTTTCAAATAAGGCATCACACAGAATGACACTAGTAGAAAGTGAAGAGTTGAAGATAGATTTTAAGTTTAGTTCATCACATCATCAATAGATTATATATGGAAGTAGTCCCAGAAATGCATTTGAGTTGAGGATGATAGATAAAGGAGAAATAAGTAGTGTTGAAACTGAGAGTTTTGTAGAACATTTGAAGAACATCCACGAGGAGGTGAGGAAGCATATTACCAAGATGAATGTGTAGTATAAGGCCAAGGTAGATGAGAAAAGGAGGCATAAGGAATTTCAGGTTGGAGATCAAGTCAAGGTTCATTTGTGGAAGGAAAGATTTCCAATTGGTACATATAACAAGTTGAAAATGAAGAAGTTTGGGACATGTAAGATACTAAAGAAGCATGATTCAGGAAATGAATATGAGGTCAAGTTGCCTACTAAGCTAAATATTTTGTTGGTGTTCTTTTTCCCCAAAGGTCAGATTGACATTAGGATTGACAGGGCCAGTGTCACATTCACTCAACACTCCAAATCTGACAAGAAAAAAGGCCAACTGACAAGAATCAAAGAGAGATCAATCTACACTTTGAGCTCCACATCACTTAGGTGGGTATACCTCATCTAAACACACATACAACTTGAATTACACTATAGGCCTGTAGGTAACTGACCATGGAATAGCTTTCAAACCCCTATAGGTATCCTATACCCCAATAGAATCACAAATCTCATGCCCACTTGCATAGAATGAGTTTGAAAACTAGAAACAACTTCCTACTACTACCACCAACATGAAAGGGAAAGGTATTTCATTGAGTGATTTTAATGTTGGGTTGAAAGGACCCCAGAGATACCTTAAGTCTCTCATATACCAGTGCCTTATCCAATGGGCAACAGAGTCAAATACATCACTACAACAAGGAGCTATGAAACAAGAAGACAATATATCTAATATGTTGATGCCTTACTTCAATCATACACCATTAACAAACCTCACTTAGAAATCCACCTATGTACCCAGATATGTTATTACCTACTCAAAGGATTTTAACCCTCCCCTTAGAAGAGACCTATAAACAAGCAATACATTAACCAGCATCTACTGAAAGACAAGCATGAGACACCCTTGATATCTCAACTCATACATACCTGAAAACTAATCATTAAATCAATTATCTCTGGGAAGACAACTCTATTGCAAACAAATAGGAATTGCAGATAGAAAGATCAAACACCTTCATGTTATAATCAATAAATTCATGATTCAAATGGAGATAGTCTGATAACAATATAGATACATTGAATTCTCATACATAAGACAAGCTATTACAACATGTATTATATTCTCTACACCAGAAAGGAAAGATAGAACACCCTATATGCAGAGAAGAAGGAAAATATCTACAAGAAAAGGACCCTTCATGGAACTAGAATAATGGACATCCAAAATTGTGGAACCCTTCAAAAATAAAAAATACAACCATACATACCACTAGCTGCCTTGGAATCCCAAAAGAATTTAGGATGCAACAAGCTTCAGACAGCTAGGGTTAGGATTTCAACTACCCAACCAATCAAAAATAAAACAACAGTTATTGTAGGGGACGAAACATAGACAACCTGGATAAAATGAATCTCATACATATCTGAAATTATGAAAATCTATGAGATCAACATAGTAAACCAAGGAATTTCCATGAAAACTAGTCAAATCGGCCACCTGCAAACACATTTCAAGAACAAAACCACACTTCACGGTATAATAGAACCCCCAACAATCGATCATGGCACCCTGGATCACACTGCATCCACTGACACCACCAACCAAATCAAATCTAGCCGAAGAAACCATAAAAATAGTCCTTTCTATCACTGGAAACCCTCAGAAAATTCAAATTTAAATTTCAACGATCACTTCATAGTGCCAGCAGCAAATCAGTGGTCAACATTTAAACTCAGGTCAACCTTAAGTCCTGACCGTCAGATCCCTCCTTTTCATGGGTCTTATGATTCATCATTTAAAAGGACTCGAGTCAAATTTAGCGAACTGGCGACCAAAGACCTTTTCTAGTTCATAGAATACTTTATTTTTCCACCATTTAGTTTAGTGGTTATGCGAACACTTGTTCGTTGAATCACCAGACCTCTTAGAACACCACCAATATTCTTCACAAATGAGCAAAGCCAATTGAAATTTGTCAGGCTGCTAATCCCATTTATCTGGACCGCTAGACCTTTGACCCCCACCTAAGCCCACTTTATGCCACATGTCACCACCTCATTCACTGCTCATGCTTAGTCACCATTGACACTGGACCCACCTGCTTGAGCCTTTGGAAATGGATGGCGGGTGTAAGATCTCATGGCTCTGACACACTCCATGAGAACTTACGCCCACCATTGATTTACTGCCAGTGTCAGGACCCTCTAACAAGTCAAAAATTTAGGTCCCACTGACAAGTACCAATGTATTATATCGTGGACCAATAACAATTCACCAAGTGTCCTTACATGGCACTTAGGACCCACCGTCTGAAACATCGCAACCATGGAAGAATCAATGACTGTCTTAAGTTTGCAAGACTCTGACACATTCCATTCTAAGATGCACCCACCATTGGATCTAAGATGGTGTTAGAGGGACCGGGCATAGGAAAATACTATCAAGATAGATGTCATCTTGTTGCATATTCACATGGCAGAAACTCTGACAATGAGAAACCATGAGATTAAGCGATAACCACAAGTTTTCCAAGCTGAAACATAGGAAAAATTAAAGCGTGGGACTTAGGATTTAGGGAAAAATAAGCGTTGAGGACTATAGGAAAAATTTAATTCACCGAGCACTTAGACTAAGGAAATATTAAAGGTCATCGGGGATAAAAACTTAGGAAGAACTTAAACAGGGATTGACCAGAAAAATAAAGCACTTGCGAATTAGGAGTTTTAAGTGGCCCAAAAAGGTAACGAAGAATTAGATCAGGGCCAGGGCAAAACTAGGGTATTTTCATACCAACAACTAGATTTTTTAAATTTTACCAAGGATTTAAGGCCAGAGACCTAAAAACAACTGCAGAGACCAGAAGAAATATGCTAGAGCCATGAAAATTTTGGTAGATGCTAACAGTGGCTCTAGTTGGGGATGTATACCTCCTGCAGGCATAGCAAGGATTCAGATCTCTGGGAAAAGTAGACCACCCACTGGAGAAGGGTACAAAGACCTCAAAAAACATAGGGAACACACTAGGGAAATAAGAAGGGAAAATATTTACATAATTTATAGTATTTACAACTAGGCTCAAGGCCCCAAAACTTCTGATCAGTTTTTGCCTCTATCAATCAAATAATTTTCATCTCCATTTAGTAGAGGAAAACTAAAATTACATTTTTCATCCAACCTGCCAAAAACATTATGATCCCTATTCAACACACTATATAAAAAATGATCACCATACTCACCATCACTCAGCAAGATAGGGCCATCAAGCTACCATAGATGTCGATCATTTTGTGACATCAAAATTTCACACTCTTCACTTTCACTGTCATGCTGAAAAAGGAAACATTGATTCTCAATCTCATGGATGAACACATCAGCATACTGGTTATTAATCTGCAATGAAGAATAAACCCTTTCTATCTCTTTTCTTTGTAAACTAATATAGCACTCCTCAAGACAAAAATCTGATTGCATGAAAATGGAAGCAACTTTCTAATCAAAAATCACATCAGCATCTTCTGGAAAGGAACAAGCACTATTAGTTAATGACTCATTAGTCATTTGCAAATCTAAGAAAACCCCTTCAGATTTACCACATTCTCCAACATCAAAGTATAAACAAGAATTATTGACATTAGGCTCTTGAAAAACTAAATCCACACTAGTACACATATCATCACACTCGTCAAACATGTCATTATCAAATTCATTACAATGATATGTACTATCCACTTGCATATCAAAAATGGGAGAAAGAACCTTAATAGAAGTTTCACACATCATGCCATCATTTATTCTTTCTTCATAAAAAATAATATCTACCAGGCATGGAATTTTGGAAACATATTTGGGAGTGCATTGCTAAAATTCTACATCCAAGAGCTCTAAAATTTTCTCACTACTTAGTAAGCATTGAACTTCACATTCTATCTCATTGGTCTCATTGCAAATGCTACAAACATCATCTTTATCTGAGATAGGAGCTGAAATTTCTTATGTCACAATATCTTGTGCAAAGTCATCACTGCAGGAGCTTTCACTAGAGGAACTTACATCTATTGCAGATTCATCTTCTATCTCTTGATAACCACAAGTTCCATTATCAACATTAGCATCACAAGACTCATCCTCTACAAATGAAGTAATCCATTCTTCAACATTTTCCAATGCTTCATTTCTAAAAGATACATATCAACTGACTGACTCAGGCATACCAAGTTCTAAAAACATTTCAGCATATTGGGAATCTTGAAGCTCAATACCCATAAGAAACTCATCACAAGCTACAAGAAATTTCTTATAGTATAAAAGGGATGACTCACCTCTTCTTTCTCCTATTGTAGATCTCAAAAATTTTATGCAAGTCTGCTGGATTTTTTGACTCGTCAAATAAATTCCTCTTTCTCTATTAACATTTCTAAGATCTGATAGAGAACTTTCAGACCTAGAAACATCATCTTGATTTATCAAGGTGAGAAACTCCATTTTAATATACTAACAAAGCAATGTAGCTTGTTCCCATGACAACACTTCTATCCAAATTAATGCAACCATAGACCTTATTAAACCTCAACATATTTCTGGTACTCTTTATAGCAACCAAAGCTTCTATCCAGAAATATGATCAAACTTTCAAAATTAATTTCCCCTTTTCAATGATGACGTGTTCAACTAATTAGGGACTGTTCTTGCTTAATGAAATAGGATTACCTAGAGATGTTGTGAATGCTACAAAATATTGATCTAAAGTCTCCTCCAGATCACCTTTCAAACTTTGGTAGAGCCGCCACCTCTTTACAGAGGAAAAATTTGAATCAGTTGAGAACCCTTCCCAACTCTAAACCTTCTTCAAAACCCAAAATCAAAACACAAACTCACAAGATAACTACTTGTCAGGACTACTAATATACCACTCTTTACCACAAAACACTAACCAAACAGAGACTTAGAGTCACCACTCAACACTTAGTGAGAAGATTTTACAAGTGTGTTTTTTACTTTTGACTCTGTGATCATTTAACCAGACACTGGGATGATCTAGCCAAGCAAGGAAAGCTTGCTATCTTTTACTTCTTCCCTAGCAGAGTCACCATCTTGTTGGTGTTCTTTTTCCCCAAAGGTCAAATTGATATTAGGATTGATAGGGCCAGTGTCGCATTCACTCAACACTCCAAATCTGACAAGGAAAAAGGCCAACTGACAAGGATCAAAGAGAGATCCTTCTACACTTTGAGCTCCACATCACTCAGGTGGGTATACCTCATCTGCACACACATACAACTTGAATCACACTATAGGCCTGCAAGTAACTAACTATGGAATAGCTTTCAAACCCCTGTAGGTATCCTGTACCCCAATAGAATCACAAATCTCATGCAATAGCCCACTTGCATAGAATGAGTTTGAAAACTAGAAACAACTTCCTACTACTACCACCAACATGAAAGGGAAAGGTATTTCATTGAGTGATTTTAATGTTGGGCTGAAAGGACCCTTGAGATACCTTAAGTCTCTCATATACCAGTGCCTTATCCAATGGGCAATAGAGTCAAATGCATCACTACACCAAGGAGCTATGAAACAAGAAGACAATATATCTAATATGTTGATACCTTACATCAATCATACACCATTAACAAACCTCACTTAGCAATCCACCTATGTACCTAGATATGTTATTACCTACTCAAAGGATTTTAACCCTCCCCTTAGAAGAGACCTATGAACAAGCAATACATTGACCAGCATCTACTGGAGGACAAGCATGAGACACCCTTGATATCCCAACTCATACATACCTGAAAACTAATCATGAAATCAATTATCTCTGTGAAGACAACTCTATTGAAAACACATAGGAAATGCAGATAGAAAGATCAAACACCTTGATGTTATAATTAATAAATTCATGATTCAAATGGAGATAATCTGATAATAATACAGATACATTGAATTCTCATACATAAGACAAGCTATTACAACATGTATTCTATTATCCACACCAGAAAGGAAAGAGGGAACACCCTATATGCAGAGAAGAAGGAAAATATCTATAGGAAAAGGACCCTTCATGGAACCAAAATAATGGACATCCAAAATTGTCGAACCTTCAAAAATAAAAAATACAGCCATATATACCACTAGCTGCCTTGGAATCCCAAAAGAATTTAGGATGCAACAAGCTTCAGACAGCTAGGGTTAGTATTTCAACTACCCAACCAATAAAAAATACAACAAAAATTATTGTAGGGGAAGAAACACAAGCAACCCAGAGAAAATGAATCTCAAACAGATCTGCAATTATGAAAATCTGCAAGAACAGCATAGTAAACCAAGGAATTGCAATAAAAACTAGTCAAATCGGCCACCTGCAAATGCCTTTCGAACACAAAACTACACTTCATGGTACAATAGAACCCCCAACAATTGATCATGGCACCCTAGATCACACTTCATCCACTGACACCAACAACCAAATCAAATCCGGCTGAAGAAATCATAAAAACCAATCCTTTCTGTCACTGGAAACCCTCAAAAAATTCAAATTTGAATTTCAATGGTCACTTCATGGTGCCAGTAGAAAATCAACGGTCAACATTTAAACTTAGGTCAACCTTAAGTCTTGACCGTCAGATCCCTCCTTTTCATGGGTCTTATGATTCATCTTTTGAAAGGACCCCAGTCAAATTTAGTGAACTAGTGACCGAAGACCCTTTCTAGTTCTCATAATACTTTTTCTTTCTGCCATTTAGTTTAGCAGTTACATGAATGCTTATTCATTGAATTGATAGATCTTTTAGAACACCGCCTGTTAGCCCATTTTCATGTCACAGCAAAAAACCCTCAGAAAATGGTCTATTTTTGCAAAAGTTTCATGGCTATAGCATGTTTCTTCTGGTCCCTGCAGTCATTTTTTGTGTCCCTGGCTTTGAAACCCTTGCAAAATTCAAAAAACTAGCCGTTGTGTGGAAAAAACCCTAAGTTTGTCCTAGCCTTGTTCTAATTTTGTGTTACTTTTTGGGCCACTTAAAATTTGATAAAGGCATGTGCATTAAATTTTTATCCCCTGGCGGCTTTTATTTTTCCTAAGTTTTCATGCGCCCTGCGAAATATTTTCCTAGGTCTGTCAGCTTTGATTTCTCCTAAGTCCCAAGATTAATTTTTCCTAAGCGTCGGCCTTTATTTTGTGTGGTTGCCATTGTTTCACAAGACTTTCTATTGTCAGAGTTTCTCTACATGCAAATTTGTGACCAAGCATCATCTATCCTAGCGGGGCCTGACATAGTAGTTCTTTCAATCAACGGCAGGCACATGATCTTAAAGAATGTTTTTACCCCATGAGGTCATGCGATGCCCATTGATTTCAAATCTAACTGAGGATGGTGTTAGTGGGTCCAAGATGACAAGTCAGCATAGTTTGTGGTCTCTTATTGGTCCATGTATTAATACATTGGCAGTTGTCAGTGGGACCTAAGTTTTCAGCTTGTAAGTGTGTCCTGACACTTGTAGTAAATTGACGGTGGGTGTAAGTACTTATCAAATGTGTTAGAGGCTTGAGATTATGCGACAGCTATTAATTCTCTTCTGTGATGTAATCTTTTGTTTCAAGTAGGTCCACTGTCAAGTGTGTGTAGTTGGCATCTTTTCATTGGTCCATGAGGTGGTGAGTTGGCTTCTTGTTAGGTGGGCCTGATATCTTCTGGCTCTGTGACCAGTTAAGGTTCAAGCAGGATCTATGATCATCATTATACTATTGATGAAAGTTGCATGGGTTCTAATGCAATGATATACTTCCAGTCATCTGATCTCCTAAAGGACTAAATGGAGTGGGTGCACTGCTACATGGCACAAATGGTAGCTTTTTATTGGTTGTAGAGAAATGAGGTGGATGCCCTATTAGAGTGTTTACCACAAAGGAAGAGTCAAAGAGGGCTTTCTTGTCAATCTTTTTTCAATGTGGCATTATTTGATTTGACAAGTTGGCTAATGCAGTAGGGTGGGGTCAAATGGTCAGTCACCTTTTGATCCTATGGTTATCACATGATCACAAAGAATATTCTTCCCCTTTGTGATCATGCAACAACCATCGATTTGGACTTAGGTGTAGAGGAAGGTAGGTGGGTCAATTGTTAGGCATTCCTAGTTGGTGGCTTCTCATTGGCTGAGCGGGATAATGACATGGAATGTTGTCAGTGGGACCGGTGTTGTGAGTCTTCAGGTGTATTAAAGTACAACATGATCCTATAGTTGTCACTATACCGCTAAGGCAAGACACATGATGTTTAAGGCTAGCGGTATAATGACAGCCATCGATCTTCACTAAAGACAAAAAGCCTATGGTGGGTCCTTTGTCAGAGATGACCAGGTGGATACTAGGAATGGTCTAGTGACAAGTGGCATAAAGCAGGCCCAGACTGGGATCTTTTTAAAAAAAAGGTAAATCATAAAGCCCGCAAAAAGGAAAGATCTGACGATCAGGACTTAAAGTTGATCCAAATTTAAATGTCGACTGTAGATTTACTGCTGGCACTTGGAAATGACCATTGTAGTTTAAATTCAAATTTGTAGAGGGTTTCCAGTGATAGGAAGTACCAAAATTTATGGTTGTAGCGACCGATTTCGATTGGTTTGGTGGTGCTGGTTGTTGCAGACTGATCTGAGGGTCTCTATAGTTAGTGGCATGATGTTTTTGTACCAGGAGAAGTTTGGTTTTGTGCTTGAAAAGTTTTTTTAGGTGGCTGATTTGATTGATTTTCATGGCAATTCCTTGGTTTACTGTGCTGATCTCACAAATCTTCACGATTACAAATCTATTTGAGATTTATTTTCTCTGAGTTGCCTGTGTCTCTTCCCCTGCAATAAATCTTGATGTAATTTTTGGTTGGTTTGTTAGTTGAAACCCTTACCCTAGTCACTCGAAGCTTGATGCATCCTTTTTGAGGATTCCAAGGTGACTAGGGGTATAAGTAGTGTGTTTTTTGATAGAGTAAGGGTTTTGAAAATTTGGAAGTTTTCTAGTTTTTTCAGTTCCATGAAGGGTCCTTTTCCTATAGATTTCTTCCTTCTTATCTGCATATAGAGTGTTCCCTCTTTCCTTTCTGGCTTTGGAGAATAGAATACATGTTTTAACAGTTTGTCTTATGTATGAGATTCAATATATTTATACTATTATCAGATTGTCTCCATTTAAGTTTTAGATTAATTGATTGAAGCATCAAGGGTGTTTCAACCTTTCTATTTGCACTTCCTATATGTCTACAATAGAGTTGTTTTCGTAGAAGCAACTAGGTCTAGGAATGGTTTTTAGGTGTGTATGAACTGGGGTATCAAGGGTATCTCATGTTTGTCTTTCAGTGGATGTTGATTAATGTATTACTTGTTTATAGGTCTCTTCTAAGGAGAGAGTTAATATCCTTTAAATAGGTCATAACACATTTGGGCACATACGTGGATTGTTAAAGTATGATCTAGTTGATGGTGTATGGTTGATGTAAGGCATAATCATATTTGAATGTATTGTCTTCTTGTTTCATAGCTCTCTATTGCAGTGAGGTATTTGACTCTAATGCCCATTGGATAAGGTACTAGTCTATGAGAGATTAGGGGTATTTTAGGAGTCCTTTCAACTGAACATCGATCATTCAAATTAATACCATTCCCTTTCATGTTGGTAGTGGTAGTAGGAGGTTCTCTCTAGTCTTTAGACTCATTCTATGCAAATAGGGTTATTGCATAAGAATTGTTTTCATTGGGGTACAGGATGCCCGAAAGGGTTTGGAGACTATTCCACAATAATCTATATGTAGGCCTATTGTTTATCATGAGGTGTCTTGAGTGTGCAGATAGGGCAATACCCACCTGAGTGATGTGGAACTCAAAGAAAAATGAGGATTCCTTTCAATCCTTATCAATTGGACTATTTTTTTGTCAAACTTGAGTGCCTACCCTGAGAATCAAGCCCATCTATTGAGTCAAGTTTGGTCCTGCAAGGAAAAGCTCCAACAAACTGGCAACTCTATTGGGGAGCCATTGGAAAGAGTCAGATATAAAAATAAAGCATTTGCTAACATCTTCTCAATAAGTGTTGAGTGGTGGCTCTGAGGTCTCTATTTGATTAGTGCAGTTCCTAATAAATAGTATTTAAATCCTGGTGAGGTTTTGGTTGATTGGAAAAAGATATAAAGACAAGTGAAATATTTTACTCTTCAAGGAGGTGGTGACTCTATATTGCAAAGAAAAAGAACTTGATGGAGCTGCATGGTGAGCTCTAGATCTGCCTTGCTTTCCAGTCAAAAAAGTTCCTACTACAAAACTTCTAGGTATTTTGGTTTTCATATGTCTTCTCTTTATGAAAATCAGTTGAAAAAAATGTGCACCTATCAAGTTTTTAACACTGCATAAAGGGATGAGTAGTAGTGGGCAGTTCCTCATGGAGGAATGTAGGCCCTTTTGTTTTGATGGCATTGAAGGTGCCCCTAGTGAGCTTCCTAATGAGATTGAGGAGTGCTTGCCTAGATTCTTGGCTAGTGGATTTGTTTATGCAAGCTAGCATATAGATGACCTCATGGGTCTTTTTGGTGAATTGGATATTGAACATGAAGATGTTGCTATGAGATTGTTTGTGCAGATATTTTCTGATGGTGCAAGGAAGTGTTTCATATCCTTGCATTCATGTTAAATCCCTTCTTGGGATTTATTGAGAGCTATGTTTATAGAGCATTTTGATAAAGTTACTGCTCTCAAGAACGAATTAGCAAAGATAAAAATGGAGAACTGATAGTTAATGGAGGACATAAGATTGCTAAGACTAGTGGTTCCTAATGATGATCATGAGGAGGCTAGTGTTTCTAATGTTGATTCTCATTTTACAAAGGATATTGATTATGAATCCAACATTGAGGTCAGTGCATATGAGAGTGATGAATATGAATCTAAATTTGATAATATTTCTAGTTTGTCTGCAGATTTTTATGCTGTTCAACATCAGAAGGCAATTTTGTTGTCCCAGTTTGATGATGTTTTGTATGAAGGGAAGAATATTCAGTATGATGTAGATGATGATTCCTGCATAGATTCCTTCACACAAGATGATCTAAGGCTAGAAATGTGTATCCTTGTTCATGACAAGGATGATATTTGCAACATTAAGGGTGAGGTTGAGGAAGATGATATCAAGGCCCAAAGTCCATTGAGCACTGAAAAGATTTCAGCACTTCTGGCTGGAGAATTTCAAGGGTATGCACCTGATGTGGATTTTGGTTTGCAGCTCCCATATGATTTATCCTTTGACACTGATAATGAGGCCAGTGTTCAAAGTGATAATGATGATCCATTTTCACCAGAGATTGCCTCATGTAGTGACTCTGTAAGAGAAGAGGTAGAAGGACATGACAGTGTCTTTTTTTGTCATAGAAATTACAATGATGAACAAGTTTCTTGTTCATATCCTTTTCCTTCTTTTGCTAAATATGATAGTGATGGTGATAGTATTGAGGACTTGGTCTTCAACGATTAGGATAGAACCTCTTTTGATGAAAATGATGATGTGGATCAGTTGTCCTATTGTCACAAAAAATATGAAGAAGACCTTCACTTGGTTCATGATCCAGTTTATGAAGACATCAGGGAGGAACCAAGTTGTTCACTGGTTGAGGCAATGCATGAAGGTAAATCAGAATTCCCTTGTCCTTCTCAGCCAGGTAATTGTGATGTAATGCATAGTGATTAGTATGTTTTGTTTTCTGATGCATTACTAGATGAAATTTTTATATTTCCCAGTCATCAAGAAGAAGTAAATGATGTTCCTTACTTCTTAGAATATGAGTGTGAATGTAATAACTATGATTGGGAAAACATGGGTACTGATCAGTACAATTTCATTCTTGAGCCCATGAATATTCATGTATGTTGGCCACAAGGTGATCAAAATTTTTTTAGATGTTTGGCCATATATGTAGATGAGAATCAGATTTTTTTATTCAGGAGGGTCATTGGTTTTCTCTTGGTGGCCTGGGGCCACTAAGTAAGGTTGTAATTTTTGTAGATCTCTATAAATATTTCCCTTTCCTTTTGTGTTTTTCTTTCCCTAGTTCGGTTGCCAATTTTTGAGGTCCCTATGTTTTGTTCAATAGGTGGTCTGCTCCTCCCAGAGATCTGAATCCTTGCTATGCCTGTAGGAGGCATACATCCCCAACTGGAGCCACTGTTAGCCCATTTTCATGTCAGAGAAAAAAAAACTTAGAAAATGGTCTATTTCTGCAAAGTTTTCATGCCTGTAGCATGTTTCTTTTGGTCCTTGCAGTCATTTTTGTGTCCCTAGCTCTGAAACCCTTACAAAATTCAAAAAACTAGCCATTGTGTCGAAAAAACCCTAAGTCTGCCCTGGCCTTGTTCTAATTTTTTGTTACTTTTCAGGCCACTTAAAATTTCATAAAGGCATGTGTGTTAAATTTTTATCCCCTAGCAGCCTTTATTTTTCCTAAGTTTTCATGCACCCTACAAAATATTTTCCTTGGTCCATTAGCTTTGATTTCTCCTAAGTCCCGGGATTAATTTTTCCTAAGCATCGACCTTTATTTTGTGTGCTTGTCATTATTTCGCAAGACTTTCTATTGTTAGAGTTTCTAACATATGAATTATGACCAAGCGCCATCTATCCTAGTGGGACTCGACATGGCAGTTCTTTCAATCAAAGGTGGGTGCATGATCTTAAAGAATTTTCCTACCCCATGAGGTCATGTGACACCCATTGATTTCAAATCTAAGCGAGCATAGTGTCAGTGGGTCCAAGATGACAGGTCAACACAATTGGCGGTCTCTTATTGGTCCATGTATTAATACATTGGTAGTTGTTAGTGGGACCTGAGTTTCCAGCATGTCAATGGGTCCTGACACTTGTAGTAAATTGATGGTGGGCGTAAGTTCTTATCGAATGTATCAGAGGCTTGAGATTATGTGACAACCATTCATTCTCTTGTGTGACGTAACCTTTTTTTTCAAGTAGGTCCACTACTAGGTGTGTGTAGTTGGCATCTATTCATTGGTCAATGAGGTGGTGAGTTGGCTACTTGTCAGGTGGGCCCGATATCTTCTGGCTTTATGACCGGTTAAGGTTCGAGTAGGATCTACGATTGTCATTATACCGTTGATGAAAGATGCATGGATTTTAACATAGCGGTATAATGATAGTCACCTAATTCCCTAAAGGACTAAATAGAGTGGGTCCACTACTACATGGCACAAATGGAGACTTTTTATTGGTTGCAGAGAAATGAGGTGGACGCCCTGTTAGAGTCTTTACCATAGAGGAAGAGTTAAAGAGGGCCCGCTTGTCAGTCTTTTTTCAACATGGTATTATTTGATTCAACAAGTTGGCTGATGCTACAGGGTGGGGTCAAATGGTTAGTCACCTTTTGATCATGCGGTTGTCGCATGATCGCAAGGAATATTCTTCCCCTTTGTGATCATGCGACGGCCGTCGATTTGGACTCAAGCATAGAGGAAGGTAAGTGGGTCCTTTGCTAGGTATTCCTAGTTGGTAGCTTCTCATTGGCTGAGCGGGATAATGACATGGAATGTTGATGCAGGAGCATCCTGGGTGTAAGAGCAATCTTGCATCACCCAAAAAAATATTTCTATTTTTGAATTCAATAAGGGCTATCTTGTGCAGAGCTGCTATTTGTGGAAAGTTACTATTTTTGGTAATTTTCATATGTGCTCAGAATGATCTAATTTCTTTCTTGGAGGTTCATTTTGGTCATATAAGTCTGCCAGTAAAGTTTCATTGCCAGGTCAAGTGTACATTGGAAGATATTGAAGATTTTCAGTATTGGCAGCAGGGTACAAAAACTTTGAACTCAGTTTTGAAGGCTTTAGAGGCCCCGGATGAGGTCAAAAATTTGGGTGATGGGCGCTTACATAAGTCAGGTCTGTAGAGCGCTTCGTGGCATTTCTGAAATGGGGTTATAATAGCCGATCGGGTCAACTGGTGATGACTTATGGTCTTCGGAAGTTGGGTCACCTGAAATGGCAGAAATTGATTTTCTTCAAAATTTCTGTTTGGGTTTCAAAGGTTATCTTGAGCTGACTATGATGTAATAAAATGTAAAATAAAATAATTCTAAGTTTGGTTGGCCTTATTGGCTAAAATTCTGGAACCTTCCCAGGTGGTGGAAAAATTGCCTATATAAGGAAGGCTGTATTATTGTCTTAGGGAGTTCAAAATAGTTCTGGGTAGTAGATCTGGGTATTGATTCAAGGCTTTGTCCTAAAGAATATTGTAAGGGAATGCCCATGTGGCTTTGCATATTGTAATTCTGAAAGTTTGTAATTCCACCTTGTGGAGATAATAAGAAGCCAATTTTCTGTTCTTGCATATTGTTGTTGTTTCTCTATATCTATTATGTGTTTGTGGTATTAAGGGGAGCACCCTTCATCAAGTGGTATCAGAGCAGGAGTTCTTGAGTGTGTAAACAGATCACCGACTGTGAGGCAGTTTGCACCAGGACCGTGGCTAGGGTTTTAGCGCGCATCGCGAAAATGCCTCCATGAAGGGAACGTGGCGGAAGAGCTGGTGTTGTAACACCTGAGGTTAGAGAGCTGCAGAGACAAGTGCGAGCATTGCAAGAAGAGATTCGCAGAGGAATGAATCTTAATGTCAGAGACGAAAGCGAGGATGAAGCCGAAGAAGAATATCAAGAAGGAGAAGTTGAAATTGTGAACCAGGAGGAAGAAAGACTTTTTCGGTCGATTTCCAAGATTGGGAAAAGACCTAAGATGGAGGTTCCTACATTTTCTGGAAATCTTAACCCAGACGAATTGATCAATTGGATCAATGAATGTGAGGAATATTTTGAGTATGAAGATGTTGAGGATCCTGATAGGGTGAAATTTGCGAAGGCCAGACTGAAAGGTCATGCGAAGATCTGGTGGCAAGAAATTCAATTGGAGCGAAATAGAAGAGGGAAAGATAAAATCACAAGATGGGATCGGATGGTGGATAAATTGAAGCAACAGTTCATTCCTGTTGATTATGAGCATGATCTACTAAAGAAAATGCAAAGTTTGAAGCAAGCGGGAAGATCTGTTCAGGAGTATACAGATGAGTTCTATCGACTCCTCATCAGAATAGGCCATGCAGAAGCTGATAAGGAGAAAGTTGCCCGATACCTTAATGGGTTAAGGCCAAGCATTTAGGAGGAGCTGAACCTGGTTCGAATGAACAATATTGAAGAGGCATACCAGTTTGTCCTAAAAGTAGAGGAAAAGCTGAACAAGAAGTTTGAGAGCAGACAAAACGAAAGAGGTCGCGGTGGACGATCTGGTGGACGGTCATATGGTGGCTGAAATGAAGATCCGAAAAAGAAGGATGAGGCCAGTAGCAGTCAAAATCAGCGAGGAAATAATTTCAATCACTTCCAGGATCAGAATAATAGAGATCAGAGAGGAAGAGGAAGAGGACAAGGATTTGGAAGAAGAGGCTTCCGTGGAACATGTTTTCACTGTGGAGAAGAAGGTCATAGGGCATTTGAATGTCCTCAGCACCAAGGCAGAACAGACAGAAGAAATGAAGGCCAGGCCAGAGTTGCACATGTAGATGAAGATGCCAGATCATCAAATTTTAAAGATGCCGAAAGAGGAGAAATGTTGATTAACAGAAGAGTCCTGTTGAGTGGTGAGAATGAACCTGAGCAAAGGAGGAGCCTGTTTCGCACCAGGTGCAAGTGTGAAGGTAAATGTTGTGATGTGATCATTGATAGTGGAAGCATTGACAATTTGGTGTCAGAAGAGATGGTGACAAAGTTGAAGCTCAAGAGATAGAAACACCCACATCCATATCGGATTGCCTGGGTACAGGATGACCACAAGGTCATGGTCAATGAACAATGCCTAGTGAAGTTCAAGATTGGCGGATACCAAGATGAGGTATTGTGTGATATCATATCTATGGATGCATGTCATATGTTGTTAGGTAGACCATGGCAGTTTGACAGATGTGTTGTACATGATGGTCGTGCGAATACCTATTCCCTGACAAAGGATGGAGTGCGGCATAAGCTAAAACCATTGAAGGAGACTGAAGAAAAGGTATGTGGTAATGCAAGAATAACATTTGTTGATGGAAGAAAATTCCTAGATGGTATGAGGCATGAGCATATGTGTTTTGCTTTAATTCCAAAAGTTGGTAAAGAAGAAGTAGAGGATGTACCTGTAGAGGTTGCAGATTTGTTGAATGAGTTTCAGGATATTGTATCTGATAATGTACCTGATGGATTACCACCGGTAAGGAAGATCAGTCATCAGATGGATTTGATTCCAGGAGCCAATTTGGCAAACAAGGCAGCACATAGAATGACACCAGCAGAAAGTGAAGAGTTGAACAGACAAGTACATGAGTTATTGCAGAAGGGGTTGATTCGAGAGAGTCTGAGTCCCTGTGCTGTACCTGCAGTATTAGCACCAAAGAAGAATGGAGAGTGGAGGATGTGTATAGATTCTAGAGCAATAAATAAGATCATAATCAAGTACAAGTTTCCATTGCCACGAATGGATGATATTATGGACTGTTTGAGTGGAGCTGTGTATTTTTCAAATATAGATCTGAAAAGTGGATATCATCAGATTCAGATCAGGGAGGGAGATGAATGGAAGACTGCCTTCAAGACAAAGGAAGGACTGTATGAGTGGTTAGTCATGCCTTTTGGGCTAACCAATGCACCGAGCACTTTCATGCGGCTCATGAACGAGGTTTTGAAAGAATTTCTGGGTAAGTTTGTCATTGTTTACCTAGATGATATTTTGATCTTTAGTAAGACATTGGATGAGCATATGATGCATATTCGTATGGTATTTGAGAAGCTGAGAGAAGAGAAATTGTTGATTAATTTGAAGAAGTGCAGTTTTGTGAAGAAAGAGTTAGTGTATTTGGGATTTGTAGTTTCAGCAGAAGGTCTAAAAATGGACCCAGAGAAGGTACAGGCTATCCTTGAATGGCCTACTCCAAGGAGTGCTACCGAGGTAAGATCTTTTCATGGTCTAGCTAGCTTTTACAGAAAGTTTATCAAAAATTTTAGCAGTATTTGTGGACCCTTGACTGAAACAATAAGAGGGGATAGAAAAGAGTTTAAGTGGACTAATGGGGCAGAAAAGAGTTTTCAATTGTTCAAACAAAAAGTTATAGAACAACCAGTTTTAGCACTTCCAGATTTTAATAAGGTATTTCAAGTAGATTGTGATGCTAGTGGTACTGCAATAAGAGCTGTTATGAGCCAAGAAGGTAAACCTGTTGCTTATTTTAGTGAGAAATTAAATGATGCCAAGAGAAAATATTCTATTTATGATCAGGAATTTTATGCTATAGTTCAGGCATTGAAAAAGTGGAGGCACTATCTGCTTCCTAATGAGTTTGTTTTGTATACTGATCATCAAGCTTTGCAATATTTGAATAGTCAAGGAAAATTGAATCAAAGGCATTTGAAATGGGTTGAGTTTTTGCAGAGTTATACATTTGTTTTGAAACACAGGAGTGGAAAGTCTAATAGGGTGGCAGATGCTCTTAGCAGAAGGAAACTATTGTTGACAGAAATGCATATTGAAGTGATTGGGTTCAAGGAACTCAAGAATTTGTATCCAGAGGATCCTGATTTTGGTGAAGCTTGGAAAGCTTGTACAGAACCTATTACTCTAGACAGGACGAAATGGCTGGATTTTATCATCCAAGATGATATGCTATTCAGAGGGAGTCAGTTGTGCATTCCACGAAGTTCTATGAGGGAGAATCTCATCAAGGAGAAGCATAGCGGAGGATTGGCTGGACATTTTGGTCATGATAAAACCCTTGGTTTGGTTAGTGAGAATTATTATTGGCCACAGTTGCAGCAAGATGTGAAGAAGTTTGTACAGAGTTGCAGAGTATGTCAGATGGCGAAAGGAGTGAAGCAGAATATAGGGTTGTATCAGCCATTACCTATACCAGAGAAGCCTTGGGAGCATATCAGTATGGACTTTGTTCTTGGTTTATCGAGGACTCAGTGGGGACATGATTCAATTTTTGTGGTAGTTGATAGATTCTCGAAGATGGCACATTTCATTCCCTACAAGAAGACTAATGATGCTGTTCATATAGCAGAATTGTTTTTCAGAGAAGTAGTGAGACTTCATGGTTTGCCAAAGACCATAGTTTCAGATCGGGACACTAAGTTTGTTGGATATTTCTGACGTACATTATGGAAGAAGTTGAAGACAGATTTGAAGTTCAGTTCATCACATCATCCACAGACTGATGGACAGACAGAGGTGGTAAATAGGAGTTTGGGAAATTTGCTGAGATGTTTGGTTGGAGATAAGCCAACAGGATGGGATTTGATTTTACCACAGGCAGAATTTGCATACAATAATTCTGTCAATAGGAGCACTGGTAAATCACCATTCCAGATTGTATATGGAAGCAGTCCAAGAAATGCATCTGAATTGAGGAAGATAGATAAAGGAGAAATAAGTAGTACTGAAGCTGATGATTTTGCAGAACACTTGAAGAACATCCATGGGGAGGTGAGGAAGCATATTACCAAGATGAACGCACAGTATAAGGCTAAGGCAGATGAGAAAAGGAGGTATAAGGAATTTCAGGTTGGTGATGAAGTCATGGTTCATTTGCGGAAGGAGCAATTTCTAGTTGGTACATATAACAAGCTGCAAATGAAGAAGTTTGGGCCATGTAAGATACTGAAGAAACATGATTCGGGAAATGCATATGAGGTAGAATTGCCTACTGAGCTGAATATTTCACCAGTGTTTAACATTTCAGATTTGATAGAGTATCATGAAGGAGGTGTTGAAGATGAGGTTGTAGCAGCACAGTGGAGTATTCCAGCAACCAGTTTAGATATCAAGGAGATTGCAGACATACTGGATAGTCATGTTGGCAGAAGCACAAGGAACAGGACATATGAAGAGTATTTGGTCAAATGGAAAGGATGACCTATTGAAGATTCATCATGGCTAACAAAGGAGGAGGTTAACCATCTTGGTTTTCCTCTGCACACCTGAGTCGTGACAGGGTCACTTCTCAAATTACCTCGGGTGTCTGATGCAGGAGCATCCTGGGTGTAAGAGCAATCTTGCATCACCCAAAAAAATATTTTTATTTTTGAATTCAATAAGGGCTATCTTGTGCAGAGCTGCTATTTGTGGAAAGTTACTATTTTTGGTAATTTTCGTATGTGCTCAGAATGATCTGATTTCTTTCTTGGAGGTTCATTTTGGTCATATAAATCTGCCAGTAAAGTTTCATTGCCAGGTCAAGTGTACATTGGAAGATATTGAAGATTTTCGGTATTGGCAGCAGGGTACAGAAACTTTGAACTCAGTTTTGAAGGCTTTAGAGGCCCCAGATGAGGTCAAAAATTTAGGTGACGGGCGCTTGCGCAGGTCAAGCCTGTAGAGCACTTCGTGGTATTTCTGAAATGGGGTTATAATAGCCGATCAGGTCAACTGGTGATGACTTATGGTCTTCGGAAGTTGGGTCACCTGAAATGGCAGAAAATGATTTTCTTCAAATTTTTTGTTCGGGTTTCAAAGGTTATCTTGAGCCGACTATGATGTAATAAAATGTAAAATAAAATAATTCTAAGTTTGGTCGGCCTTATTGGCTAAAATTCTGGAACCTTCCCAGGCGGTGGAAAAATTGCCTATATAAGGAAGGCTGTATTATTATCTTAGGCAGTTCAGAATAGTTCTGGGTAGTAGATCTGGGTATTGATTCGAGGCTTTGTCCTAAAGAATATTGTAAGGGAATGCCCATGTGGCTTTGCATATTGTAATTCTGAAAGTTTGTAATTCCACCTTGTGGAGATAATAAGAAGCCAATTTTCTGTTCTTGCATATTGTTGTTGTTTCTCTATATCTGTTATGTGTTTGTGGTATTAAGGGGAGCACCCTTCATCAAATGTTGTCAGTGGGACTGGTGTTGTGAGTCTTTAGGTGTATTAAAGTACAACATGATCCTATGGTTGTCGCTATATCGCTGAGGAAAGATGCATGATGTTTAAGGCCAGTAGTATAATGATAGCCATCGATCTTCACTAAAGATGGAAAGTCTGTGGTGGGTCCTTTGTCAATGATGACTGGGTAGATATGGTGAATGGTATAGCAACAAGTGGCATAAAGTGAGCCAAGGCTGGGGTCTTTTTTAAAAAAAGGTAAATCATAAAGCCTGTGACAAGGAAAGATCTGACAGTCAGGACTTAAAGTTGATCCAAATTTAAATGTCGACTGCCAATTTGCTCCTAGTGCTTGGAAATGACCATTACAGTTCAAATTCAAATTTGTAGAGGGTTTCCAATGACAGGAAGTACCAAAATTTATGGTTGTAGTGGCTGATTTGAATTGGTTTGGTGGTGCTGGTTGTTGTAGACTGATCTGAGGGTCTCTGTAGTAGGTGGCATGATGTTTTTGTACCAGGAGAAGTGTGGTTTTGTGCTCAAAAAGTGTTTGTAGGTGGTCAATTTGACTGATTTTCATGGTAATTCCTTGGTTTACTGTGCTAATCTCACAAATTTTCATGATTGCAAATCAGTTTGAGATTTATTTTCTCTAAGTTGCCTATGTTTCTTCCCCTGCAATAAATTTTGATGTAATTTTTGGTTGGTTGGGTAGTTGAAACCCTAACCCTAGTCACCCAAAGCTTGATGCATCCTCTTTGAGGATTCCAAGATGACTAGGGGTATAAGTAGTGTGTTTTTTGATAGAGTAAGGGTTCTAAAAATTTGGAAGTTTTCTAGTTTTTGAAGGGTCCTTTTCCTATAGATTTCTTCCTTCTTCTCTGCATATAGAGTGTTCCCGCTTTCCTTTATGTCTTTGGAGAATAGAATACATGTTGTAACAGTTTGTCTTATGTATGATATTCAATATATTTGTACTATTATTAGATTGTCTCCATTTGAGTTTTAGATTTATTTATTGAAGCATCAAGGGTGTTTCAGCCTTTCTATTTGCACTTCCTATGTGTCTACAATAGGGTTGTTTTCACACAAGCAACTACGTCTAGGACTAGTTTTTAGGTGTGTATGAACTAGGGTATCAAGGGTATCTCATATTTGTCTTTCAATGGATGTTGATTAATGTATTACTTGTTTATAGGTCTCTTCTAAGGGGAGAGTTAATATCTTTTGAATAGGTGATAATAAATTTGGGCACACATGTGGATTGTTAAAGTATGATTTGGTTGATGGTGTATGGTTGATGTAAGGCATCATCATATTTGAATGTATTGTCTTCTTGTTTCATAGCTCTTTTTTGTAGTGAGGTATTTGACTCTGATGCCCATTGGATAAGGCAATGGTCTATGAGAGATTAGGGGTATTTCAGGAGTCCTTTCAACCCAACATAAATCATTCAAATTAATACCTTTCCCTTTCATGTTGGTAGTGGTAGTAGGAGGTTCTCTCTAGTCTTCAAACTCATCCTATGCAAATAGGGCTATTGCATAAGAATTGTTTTCATTGGGGTACAGGATACCCAAAAGGGTTTGGAGACTATTCCACTATAATCTATTTGTAGGTCTATTGTTTATCATGACGTGTCTAGAGTGTGCAGATAGGACAATACCTACCTAAGTGATGTGCAACTCAAAGAAGAAGGAGGATTCCTTTCAATCCTCATCAATTGGAATATTTTTTTGTCAAACTTGAGTGCCTACCCTAAGAATCAAGCCCATCTATTGAGTCAAGTTTGGTCCTGCAAGGAAAAGCTCCAACACTACCAATCTTCTTCATGAATGAGCGAAGCCCATTGAAATTTGTTAGGCCGCTAACCCAATTTATCCAAACCGCTAGACCTTTGACCTCTTCCTGGGCCTACTTTATGCCACATGTCACCATCTCATTCGCTACTCATGCTCAATCACCACTGACATAGGACCCACCTGCCTAAGGCTTTGGAAATGGACAGCGGGCATAAGATCTCATGGCTCTGACACACTCCATGAGAACTTACACCCACTGTTGATTTACTACAAGTGTCAGGAAATTTTGACAAGTTGAAAATTTAGGTCCCACTAACAACTACCAATGTATTATATCATGGACTAATAACAGTTTGCCAACTATGCTTACATGGCACTTAGGACCCACCATCTAAAACACCGCAACCATGGAAGAATCAATGGTCATCTTAAGTTTGCAAGAATCTGACACATTCCATGAGAAGATGCACCCACCATTAGATCTAAGATGGTGTCAGAGGGATTGGGCCCAGGAAAATACCATCGAGACAGATGTCATCTTGTCGCATATTCGCATGTCAGAAACTCTAACAATGGGAAACCATGAGATTAAGAAACAACCACAAGTTTTCCAAACTAAAACATAGGAAAAATTAAAGCACGTGACTTAGGCTTTAGGGAAAAATAAGCGCTAAGGACTATAGGAAAAATTTAATTCGCTGAGCACTTAGACTTAGGAAATATTAAAGGTTGTCAGGGGTAAAAACTTAGGAAGAACTTAAACAGGGACCGACCAGAAAAATAAAGCACATGTGAATTAGGAGTTTTAAGTGGCCCAAAAAGGTAACAAAGAATTAGATCAAGGTCGGGGCAAAACTAGGGTATTTTCATACCAACGGCTAGATTTTTGAAATTTTACCAAGGGTTTAAGGCCAGAGACCTAAAAATAACTGTAGAGACCAGAAGAAAAATGATAGAGCCATGAAAATTTTTGTAGATGCTAACATATTTCACCAGTATTTAATGTTTCAGATCTGATAGAGTATCATGAAGGATGTGTTGTAGATGAGGTTACAGCAGCACAGTGGAATATTTCAACAACCAGTTCAAATATCAAGGAGATTGAAGACATATTGGATAGTCATGTTGGCAGAAGCACAAGGAATAAGACATATGAAGAGTATTTAGTCAAATGGAAAGGATGGCCTATTGAAGATTCATCATGGCTAGCAAAGGAGGAGGTTAACCATCTTGGTTTTCCTCTACACACTTGAGTCGTGACAGGGTCACTTCTCAAATTACCCTGGGTGTCTGATGTAGGAGCATCCTAGGTGTAAGAGCAATCTTGCATCACCCAAAAATATTTTTGTTTGTTTTTCAATACGGGTTATCTTGTGCAGAGTTGCTATTTATGGAAACTTACTATTTTTAGTAAGTTGGTCATATGATCTCGGAATGTTCTGATTTCATAGTTGGAGGTTCATCTTAGTCATTTCAGCCTACTAGTTGAGTTTCATTGCCACATCATTAGTATTGGTGAAGTTATTGAGATTTTTGGGTACAAAATCTTTCAGGTCAATTTTGAAGCCCTTAGAGGCTCCGAATCACGATTAACCCTCAACTAACTAGCGCTAGCGCATGTCAGGTGCTGTAGATCTCGTCACAACGTTTCAAAAAAGGGGCTACAATAGAAAAATGGAGTTATGGTTAAAAATTTATGGCCTCTGGAAGTTGGGTTACCTAAAATCATATTTTGTATTTCTTTTGAGCCGACCCTATTGTAATAATTGTGAAAAATAAATAATTCTATGTCTAGTCGGCCTAAAGGGCTAAATTTCTGGAACCTTCTCGGGCGGTGGAAATTGCCTATATATGAAAGGTCTGTAGTGTTGTCTTAGGCAGTTCGGACAGTTCTGGGTAGCAGATTTGGGTAATAATTCAAGGCTTTGTCCTATAGAATATTGTAAGGGAATGCCCAAGTGGCTTTGCATATTGTAATTTTGAAAGTTTGTAATTCCACATTTGTGGAGATAATAAGAAGCCAATTTTTTGTTCTTGCATATTATTGTTGTTTCTCTATTTATGTTATGTGTTTGTGGTATTAAGGGGGCCACCCTTCATCAAAGATGGTTAGTTCTCCCACAATATAAATTGTTTTCCTTAACTACATGTTGGATTTCATCGAAGATGATTTTTGCGGGTGAGGAATAGTCACAAAAGATGCATTTGTTGCACTCTTTTTAGACTCCCCAGCAGAGGTGAGGAAGGATCCATGAGCTATAGGTCTGGAAGTCTGGATTAAACATTTTGAAAGTCCATTAAGAGTAAAGATCTTGGCAAGACATGGGGAAGCACCAAGTTAAGTTTAGCGCCGAGAAAAGATGTTTCCAAATGTTACTAACAAAACATGAGTGAATAAGTAAGTGATCCACCTATTCTTCCCTGCATTTGTAGAGAATGCACCTATTAGGAATATGGAATCCACACTTGATGAGATTGTCAATTGTGAGGATACAGTTCTGGATCAACATCCAAAAAAAAATATTGATTTTGGGTGTGAGACCAGGAGTCCAAGCTTTAGCCCACAGTGGGTTGAGATCCTAGATTTGAGGTATCTGCAAGGAATAGGTTGAGGCAATAGTGAAGATACCATCAGAAGAGTCTTCCCAAATGATCTCGTCCTAAGCAGGGGAGAGAAAGACCGCATTGAGAGCTTTCATCAAAGGTTTCAAATCTTGAGAGATCTAGGAGAGATCAACCCAATTACCATCCCTTCTACAGTTGCTAACTTAAGTCCCATAGAGCTAGATGTAGACGTGTCTCAAGAAATAGAATGTATCAAGATCTCTCAAAAAACTATCTGGAGCCAATTATTGTTCCAGAAGTTGACAAATTATCCATTCCCGATCTTCCATTTGGCTCTGGACTTAGCCAAATCCTTAGCTTTGAGGAGACCATTCTAAATAATAGATCTTTTCAGGGAATCTATCTCTTTAAAGAAGTAATTGATAAAGTTGTGCATGAGATATTTATCTAAAATGGTGTCCTACCACTCACCTTTATTTGAAGATTCTCCAAATTTGTTTGGCTTGAAGAGCTTTGTTAAATAGTCCTAAATTTCTTACTCCAAGACCACCATCTTTTTTAGAGCGACAAACTTTCTCCCAGGCTATTAGAGGGATGCAATTATGTTCCTCTATACCAAACCAAAAGAATAGTCTCTATATTATTTCCATAATCTATGCAACTTTAGCAGGAATGGAGAAGAGGCTAATAATGTAGGTTGGGAGATTTTGTAAAGTAAATTTGACCAGCTGAATCTTTCGAGCTTGGCTGAGGGAGACCCCTTCCGAACTAGAAAGCTTCCTATTGAACCTATCAATTAGTTTATTCTAGAAGGCTTCTAGAGGTTTGAATCCTAACTATTAGGAATGAATGCTGAATATATCCTATGGGAGTATTAGCAGCCATTCTGTAGAACTTGTTGCATTCATGACTGTGATTGTCATTGATGTCAACACAATGATCTACAAAAGATTAGCAGAGGAGAAGACAATGTTTGGATTAGCGCATATGGGATATTGGAGATCAAGCTATGCGATGTTGAGGATTTACTCTATGATGTATTATATGTTCATGGTTAAGAGCCTAGATAGTAATTCATATATTCATGGAAGTTATGAGCATTTCAATGGAAGTAGTATTCAGGCAGTGTTCCTGAGTAGCGATTTGTGAAAATTGGATGATATCTCCTAATCAGGATGGAATTTGGTTATGTACAGTTAGAGAGAAGTTGAAGACATATTGATAGTAATGTGGATGATAATGCAAAATTTGAGGTCACAGGAGTGAAGAGTTATTCTAATTGGAAGCTCACAATTTTGTGTAATTTTTATGTAACGTGTGGAAACTTTTATTTTGTAATTTGGATGTGGACTCGTTTATAATTACTGGAGTGAGGTATAAAGGAAGGAATGTTTTCCTTGTAATGTAAGTAATGTAAGAGTGAGTGAAATTATGAAAGTGAATTTGTGGAAAGAGGATATGCGATCTACAAAGATCTCAAATTGAGATCTAGTGTAGCAGTGAGTGCAGTTCGACACAATCATAGAAGAGGTAACATATTGTTGAGATCAATAATAGTTTGATATTATTCTGTTGAATAATCTAGAGATTAGTTGGACAATATTTTCAGTGATCATTCCATTGAATTTGTTTGGGTAGTGGGTCCTTTTGTCTTCCATAACTCCTAACAGGGTTAGAATCTTTTAGCAGGGATTCAAAGTCTCCTAACAGGGACTCATATGTATTGAATGTATTTGATAAGACTCCTAATAGAGTGTGGAATAGGCTTTTGAGGATACCTATTTTGAAAGCTTCAAGAAAAAAAAACATTAGATTTTAACCTAGCATGAAATCAATTCAAAACAAGGAAACTCTAAACTAAGCCACCTCAGATAGAGCTTAAACAGGTGCACCCAAGCACTGTTTGATTTTCTCTTGCTTAGGGGATGTGGGTGTGCTCTCTAAGCACTTGGAGCATGTTCCCAATGCTAATTTGGAAGGATTGAGACTCATGAGAACCCCATAAGTGGCACAAAATAGGTATAGAACCCCTAAGGCCTCAAGGATCCAAATGATGCTGAAATGAAGATTAAGCTACATGATGTTTATGCTAAGATTGATTTTAAATCAAATAGAGATGTGATATGATGCTATGCTTATGCAAAACAATGGAAGAAACTAGGTTAATCCATTAAATCTATGCTAAGATGTGCTTTAAGAAAGCTTGAAAATGATGAAAAACTAACAATTAGCATTGATTATGCTAAGTCTAGAGCTAAATATGATAACAATGCTTGAAATAAAAGGTGTATGGATGTTCTTAGAAATGAGGGTATTTATAGGATTTCCTAAGGGGGAATGAGTGGCCAGGATCAAAATCCTTAAGAGAGGCCAAGATTCATTCAAAGGGGAGCACATGGATTGTGCTAGTTCAGGGCCACCTCCTTGTGACAAGTGTCACAAAGGCATTGGGTTGAAAGATGGGAGGGATGTGCATAATTTGGGAAATGTGCCTAAGGTCAAAGGGTGTAAGAAAGGGGTGAGGGGCTTCTTAAATGCATCGTAAATGCATGTAAGAGGGATAAGGAGGCTTTAAATGCATTTAATGCATGTAAGAGAAGTTTCTAGAAGTTTGTTGACTTTGGGTTAAGATTAGGAGTTGGCTAACCTTGGTTAGGGAATGTGACAAGGTTAGGGGGGGATTAGGATTAGGATTAGGATTAGGGGGACAAGGATAAGACTTTCTAGAAGAGTCTAGAACTTCCTTAGGATAAACATAGATTTTAGGAAATAGATAAAGATTTATTTATTTTCATGGTTTAGGTTTTGAGAATATTTTTTAAAATGAATTTAATAAACATGAGGATTAAATATTAAATCTTAATTAAATATTTTGAGTTGGGATTAGGGTTAGGAAATGATGGGATTAGTCTTTAATCAAAATTAAAGAAGGATTAGAAGATTCTAGAAGAGGTTAGTGGTCTTAAAGAAATGGGCCAAATTTTGGGCAAAAAATAAATAAATAATTTATTTTAGAATTTTTGGTCAATTTATTAATTAAATAATTAATAAATAAGGAGATAATGTTTAAATAAGATTTAAACATTTTGGGGAGGGATTTCTTAATTAAATATTTTTAATTAAGATAAAGGGATTTAATGGCATAAAAATTAATTAATTAATAAATGATGATGTCATCATGGATTTTTTAAAAAATAAAAATAATTTATTTCCTAAAAGATTTTTAGGTGTCTACATAGAGTCCATCCTTTCACAAGGAATATTCATATTCATTCGATAATGTATCTAATGGATTACCACCAGTAAGAAAGATTATAAATCAGATGGAGTTGATTTGAGGAGTGAATTTGCCAAATAAGGCATCACACAAAACGACACTAGCGGAAAGTGAAGAGTTGAATATAGATTTGAAGTTTAGATCATCACATCATCAACAAATTGTATATGGACGGAGTCGTAGAAATGCATTTGAGTTGAGGAAGATAGATAAAGGAGAAATAAGTAGTGTTGAAAATGAAGATTTTGTAAAACATTTGAAGAACATCCATGAGGAGGTGAGGAAACATATTAACAAGATGAATGTCTAGTATAAGGCTAAGGCATATGAAAAAAGGAGGCATAAGGAATTTCAGGTTGGAGATGAAGTCATGGTTCATTTGCGGAAGGAAAGATTTCCAGTTGGTACATATAACAAGTTGAAAATGAAGAAGTTTGGACCATGTAAGATACTGAAGAAGCATGATTCAGGAAATGGATATGTGATCAAGTTTCCTACTGAGCTTAATATTTCACCAGTATTTAATGTTTTAGATTTGACAGAATATCATGAAGGATGTGTTGAAGATGAGGTTACAGTAGCATAGTGGAATATTCCAGCAACCAGTTCAGATATCAAAGAGATTGAAGACATATTGGTTAGTCGTGTTGGCAGAAGCACAAGGAACAAGACATATTAAGAGTATTTGGTCAAATGTAAAGGACGGTCTGTTGAAGATTCATCATGGATAGCAAAGGAGGAGGTTAACTGTCTTGGTTTTCCTCTGTACACCTGAGTTGTGATAGGGTCACTTCTCAAATTACCCTGGGTGTCTGATCCAGGAGCATCCTAGGTGTAAGAGCAATCTTGCATCACCCAAAAATATTTTTCTTTGTTTTTTAATAACGGCTATCTTGTGCAGAGCTGCTATTTATGGAAACTTACTATTTTTAGTAAGTTGGTCATATGATCTTACAATGTTCTGATTTCACAGTTGGAGGTTCATCTCAGTCATTTCAGGCTACCAGTTGAGTTTCATTGCAACATCATCAGTATTGGTGAAGTTATTGAGATTTTTAGGTATGAAATCTTTCAGGTCAATTTTGAAGGACTTAGAGGCTCCGGATCGCGATCAACCCCCGGCTTATTGGTGCTAGCACCCATTAGGTGTTGTAGATCTCGTCATGGCATTTCTGAAAAGTGGTGACAATAGAAAAATAGAGTTACGGTTAAAATTTTATGGCCTCCAGAAGTTGGGTTACCTAAAATCATATTTTATATTTCTTTTGAGCTGACCCTATTGTAATAATTGTGAAAAATAAATAATTCTCTATCTAGTCAGCCTAAAGGGCTAAATTTCTAGAACCTTCTTGGGCGGTGGAAATTGCCTATATAAGAAAGGTCTGTAGTGTTGTCTTAGGCAATTCAGATAGTTTTGGGTAGCAGATCTGGGTAATAATTCAAGGCTTTGTCCTACAGAATATTGTAAGGGAATGCCCCTGTGGCTTTGCATATTGTAATTCTGAAAGTTTATAATTCCACATTTATGGAGATAATAAGAAGCCAATTTTTTATTTTTGCATATTATTGTTGTTTCTCTATTTCTGTTATGTGTTTGTGGTATTAAGGGGAGCACCCTTCATCAAGTGGTATCAGAGTAGGAGTTCCTGAGTGTGTAAACAAATCGCCGATTGTGAGGTAGTTTGCACTAGGACCATGGGTTAGGGTTTTTGTGTAAATAGATCACCGACTATAAGGCAGTTTGCACCAGGACCGTGGTTAGGGTTTTAGCAAGAACTGCAAAAATGTCTCCATGAAAGGAACGTGGTGGAAGAGCTGGTGTTGTAACACCTAAAGTTAGGGAACTTTAGAGACAAGTGCGATCATTGCAAGAGAAGATTCATAGAGGAATGAATCTTAATGTCAGAGATGAAAGCGAGGATGAAGCCAAAGAAGAAGATCAAGAAGGAGAAGTCAAAGTTGTGAACCAGGAGGAAAAAAGACTTTTTCGAGCCATTTCAAAGATCGGGGAGAGACCTAAGATTGAGGTTCTGACATTTTCTAGAAATCTTAACCTAGAGGAATTGATCGACTGGATTAATGAATGTGAAGAATATTTTGAGTATGAAGATATCCAGGATCCTGATCGAGTCAAGTTTGCGAAGGCCAAACTGAAAGGTCATGCGAAGATCTAGTGGCAAGAGATTCAGTTGGAGAAAAATCGAAGAGGAAAGGATAAAATCATAAGATGGGGCGGATGGTGGATAAATTGAAGTGACAGTTCATCCCTGTTGATTATTAGCTTGACCTACTAAGGAAAATGCAAAGTTTGAAGCAAGCGGGAAGATCTGTTCAGGAGTATACAAAGGAGTTTTGTTGAATCCTCATTAGAATAGGCCATACAGAAGCTGACAAGGAGAAATTTTCTTGTTACCTTAATGGGTTAATGCCGAGCATTTAGGAAGAATTGAATCTGGTTTGAATGAATAGTATTGAAGAGGCATACCAATTTTCCCTAAAATTAGAGGGAATTTTGAACAAGAAGTTTGAGAGCAGACAAAGTAGAAAAGGTCACGATGGAAGATCTAGTGGATGGTCATATGGAGATCGAAATGAAGATCCGAAAAAGAAAGATGAGGCCAGTAACAGTTAGAATTAGAGAGGAGATAATTCTAATCATTTCCATGATCAAAATAATAGAGATCAAAGAGGAAGAGGAAGAGGACAAGAATCAGGAAGAGGAGGCTTCTGTTCGAACATGTTTTCACTATGGGGAAGAAGGTCATAGGGCATTTGAATGTCCTCAATGCCAAGGAAGTACAAATAAAAGGAATGAATGCAAGACCAAAGTGTTAGATGTAGATGAAGATGTCAGATCTTCAAATTTTGAAGATGTTGAAAGAGGAGAAATGTTGATTAACAGAAGAGTCCTATTGAGTGGTGAGAATGAACCTAAACAAAGGAGGAGTTTGTTTCCCACTAGATGCAAGTGTGAGGATAAATGCTATGATGTGATTATTGATAGTGGAAGCACTGACAATTTGGTGTCAGAAGAGATGGTGACAAAGTTGAAGCTCAAGAGGTAGAAACATCCACATCCATATTGGGTTGCCTGGGTGCAGAATGACCACAAGGTCATGGTCAGTAAACAATGCCTAGTGAAGTTCAAGAATGGCGGGTACCAAGATGAGGTACTATGTGATATCATATTTATGGATACATGTCATATGTTGTTGGGTAGATAGTTGTAGTTTGACAGATGTGTTGTACATGATGGTCATGCAAATACTTATTCCCTAACAAAGGATGGAGTATGACATAAGCTAAAACCATTGAAGGAAATAGAAGAAAAGGTATGTGGTAATGCAAGAATAACTTTTGTTGATAGAGGAAATTTTTTAGATGGTATGAGGCATGAGCATATGTGTTTTACCTTAATTCTGAAGGTTGGGAAAGAGGAAGTAGAAGATGTACCTATAGAAGTTGTAGAATTATTGAATGAGTTTTAGGATATTGTATCCGATAATGTATCTTATGGATTACCACTAGTAAGAAAGATCAGTGATCAGATGGACTTGATTCCAGGAGCCAATTTGCCAAATAAGGTATCACACAAAATGACACTAGCAGAAAGTGAAGAGTTAAAGATAGATTTGAAGTTTAGTTCATCACATCATCAATAGATTGTATATGGAAGTAGGCCCAAAAATGCATTTGAGTTGAGGAAGATAGATAAAGGAGAAATAAGTAGTGTTGAAACTGAGGATTTTGCTGAACATTTGAAGAACATCCATGAGGAGGTGAGGAAGCATATTACCAAGATGAATGTGCAGTATAAGGCTAAGGCAGATGAGAAAAGGAGGCATAACAAATTTCAGGTTGGAGATGAAGTCATGGTTCATTTGCAGTTGGTACATATAACAAGTTGAAAATGAAGAATTTTGGGCCATGTAAGATACTGAAGAAGCATGATTTAGGAAATGCATATGAGGTCAAGTTGCCTACTGAGCTGAATATTTCACTAATGTTTTAAATTTGACAAAGTATAATGAAGGAGGTGTTGAAGATGAGGTGATAGCAGCACAGTAGAATATTCCAGCAACCAGTTTAGATATCAAGGAGATTAAAGACATACTAGATAGTCATGTTGGTAGAAGCACAAGGAACAAGACATATGAAGAGTATTTGGTTAAATTGAAAGGATGACCTATTGAAGATTCATCATGGCTAGCAAAGGAGGAGGTTAACCATCTTGGTTTTCCTCTGCACACCTGAGTCGTGACAGGGTCACTTCTCAAATTACCCTGGGTGTCTGATGCAGGAGCATCCTAGGTGTAAGAGAAATCTTGCATCACCCAAAAATATTTTTGTTTATTTTTCAATAAGGGCTATCTTGTGTAGAGATACTATTTATGGAAACTTACTATTTTTAGTAAGTTGGTCATATGATCTCAAAATGTTCTGATTTCCAAGTTGGAGGTTCATCTCAGTCATTTCAGCCTACCAGTTGAGTTTCATTGCCACGTCATTAGTATTGGTGAAATTATTGAGATTTTTGGGTACCGAATCTTTCAGGTCAATTTTGAAGGCCTTAGAGGCTCTAGATCGTGATCAACCCCCAACGGACTAGTGCTAGCCTATGTCAGGTTTTGCAGATCTCATCATGGCGTTTCTAAAAAGTGGTTACAATAGAAAAATAGATTTACGGTTAAAAATTTATGGCCTCTAGAAGGTGGGTTACCTAAAATCATATTTTTTACTTCTTTTGAGCTGACCCTATTGTAATAATTGTGAAAAATAAATAATTCTATGTCTAGTCGGCCTAAAGGGCTAAATTTCTAGAACCTTCTCAGATGGTGGAAATTGCCTATATAAGAAAGGTCTGTAGTGTTGTCTTAGGCAGTTCAGACAGTTTTGGGTAGCAGATCTGGGTAATAATTTGAGGCTTTGTCCTATAGAATATTGTAAGGGAATGTGCATGTGGCTTTGCATATTGTAATTCTGAAAGTTTGTAATTCCACATTTGTGGAGATAATAAGAAGCCAATTTTCTGTTCTTGCATATTATTGTTGTTTCTCTATTTCTGTTATGTGTTTGTGGTATTAAGGGGAGCACCCTTCATCAAAGATTGTTAGTTCTCTAGCAATATAAATTTTTTTCCTTAATTGCATGTTGGATTTTATTGAAGATGATTTTCGGGGGTGAGGAACAGTCTCAAAAGATGCATTTGTTGTGTTCTTTTCAGACTCCCCAGCAAAGGTGAGGAAGGATCCATGAGCAATAGGTCTAGAAGTCCGGATTAAACATTTTGAAAGTCCAGTGAGAGTAAAGATCTTGGAAAGTCACGGGGAAGCACCAAGTTAAGTTTAGAGCTGAGAAAAGATGTTTCCAAATGTTACTAACAAAAGAGCAGTGAATAAGTAAGTGATCCATAGATTCTTCCTAGCATTTGAAAAGAATGCACATGTTGGGAATCTGGAATCCACACTTGATGAGATTGTCAATTGTGAGGATACAGTTCTGGATCAAGTTCCAAAAAAAAATATTGATTTTGGGCATGAGACCAAGAGTCCAAGCTTTAGTCCATAGCGGGTTGACATCCTATATTTGAGCTATCTACAAGGAATAGGTGGGTGTACCATTGAAGATACTATCAGAAGAGTCTTCCCAGATGATCTCGTACTAAGCAGGGGAGAGAGAGACCGCATTGAGGGCTTTCATTAGAGGTTTCAAATCTTGAGAGATCTAGGAGAGATCCACCCAATTGCCATCCCTTCTATAGTTTCTAACTTGAGTCCCATAGAGCTGGGTCCAGACATGTCCCGAGGCATAGAAGGTCTCAAAATCTCTCAAAAAACCATCTGGAGCCAATTGTTATTCCAGAAGTTGACAAATTGTCCATTCCCGATCTTCCATTTGGCTTTGGACTTAGCCAAATCCTTAGCTCTGAGGAGACCATTCTAAATAAAAGATCTTTTCAAGGAAGCTGTCTCTTCAAAGAAGCAATTGATCGAGTTGTGCGTGAGATATTTATCTACAATGGTGTCCCACCACTCACCTTTACTGTTGAAGATTCTCAAAATCTATTTAGCTTGAAGAGCTTTGTTAAATAGTCCTAAATTACTTACTCCAAGACCACCAACTTTTTTAGGGTGACAAACTTTCTCCCAGGCTATGAGAAGGATGCAATTTTGTTCCTCTATACCAAACCAAAGGAATATTCTCTATATTATTTCCATAATCTATGCAACTTTAGCAGGAATGGAGAAGAGGCTGAGAGCGTAGGTTGGGAGATTTTTTAAAGTAGATTTGACCAGCTGAATCTTTCAAGCTTGGCTGAGGGAGACCCCTTTCCAACTAGCAAGCTTCCTATTGAACCTATCAATTAGTTTATTCTAGAAGGCTTCTAGAGGTTTGAATCCTAACTATTAGGAATTAATGTTTAGTATATCCTATGGGAGTATTAGCAGCTATTCTATAGAAGTTGTTGTTGCATTCATGACTGTGATTGTCATTGATGTCAACACAATGATCTACAAAAGATTAGCAGAGGACCAGATAGTGTTTGGATTAGCGCATGTGGGATATTGGAGATCAAGCTATGTGATGTTGAGGATTTACTCTATGATTTATTATATGTTTATGGTTAAGAGCCCAAATAATAATTCATTTATTTATGGAAGTTATGAGCATTTCAATGGAAGCAATATTCAGGCAGTGTTCCTTAGTAGCAGTTTGTGGAAATTGGATGATATCTCCTAATCCGAATGGAATCTAGTTATGCACAATTAGAGAGAAGTTGAAGACATATTGATAGTAACATGGATGATAATGCAAAATTTGATGTCACACGAGTGAAGAGTTATTCTAATTGGAAGCTCACAATTTTGTGTAATTTTGATGTAACATGTGGAAACTTTTATTTTGTAATTTGGATGTCGACTCATTTGTGATTACTTGAGTGTAGTATAAAGGAAGGAATTTTTTCCTTGTTGTAATGTAAGTAATGTAAGAGTGAATGAAATTGTGAAAGTGAATTTGTGGAAAGAGGATATGCAAGGTACAAAGATCTCAAATTGAGATCTGGTGTAGCAGTGAGTGCGGTTTGGCACATTCAGAGAAGAGGTAACATATTGTTGAGATTAGTAATAGTTTGATATTATTCTATTGAATAATCTAGATATTAGTTGGATAGTATTTTCAGTGATCTTTGCATTGAATTTGTTTGTGTAGTGGATCCTTCTATCTTCCATAACTCCTAACAGGGTTAGAATCTTTTAGCAGGGATTCAAAGTCTCCTAATAGGGACTCATATGTATTGAATGTATTTGATAAGACCCCTAACAAAGTCCATCCTTTCAAAAGAAATATTCATATTAGTTCATCTTTTATGGGCATCATTCCCACCAAGGTTCACTCTTTGATCAAGAGGTTCCCTAGTCAACATATCTTGTGTCATTATGTTATTGTGTATGATTATCTTTATATGGTTGTTAATTACATTGGTTATATGGTTAAAATATATTGAAGTTGATAAAGGTTATAATTATCTGATAACTGATTCACCCCCCACTCTGAGTTATCTTGGTGGACTTTACTTTCTAAAAATTAGTATCAGAGTAGCAGGTCCTTGAAAGAAAAGTTTAACAGCTTAAGGAGATCCATGGCAAATTTCAAGAAAGAAAGCCCTAAGTTTGATGGAGTGAATTTTGACACTTGGAAAGAAGATATGAAGACACATCTATTGTGTTTAGGACTAGGTTATTGGTTGATTACTAATAATGAGAAGACTATCACTGATAGAGATAATATCGAAACATGTACTAATGATGAAAGAGATCTATTCATGTGTAATATACTTTCCAGAGAAGCACTTTTGTCAGCCCTTTTGGAGAATGAGTACAGTCAGGTAAATTATTTGAAAACACCTCATGAAATTTGGATAGCATTACACTCTATTTTTGAAGGTGATGAACATGCAAAGAAAGTCAAATTACATAATTGAATATGTGAATTTGAAGCTATAAGAATGATGGAAGATGAATCTGTTAGAAGCTATATTGGTAGAATGTTAGAAATTGTTGCAGGTATAAAATCTTGTGGAGGAACAAAGACAGAGAATGAAGTGATATGGAAAATTCTAAGGACATTGACTCTTGCATTTAAGTAGACAACACAGATGATTGAAAAAGTTATACCTTGTACTTCAAACTTTACAAGAGAGACTCTTCTTGGAATATTGGAAGCGGCAAAGATGAACCTAAGGTTATTAGGAGACTTGCCTAGAATGGAGACAACATTCAGTGCTCTTAGTATTCACCCTACTTTGTCAAGAAGCATCAGTGTTCGTGGAGATTATGCTAACAACAACAGATCTAGAAATGAAGAAGACATGAAGATTGAAGAAGGTATTTCCTTTCTTGTGAAGAGAGAACCAGATGGTAAAAAAAATTTTAAATGTTCGACATGTCAAGAATATGGTCATTTTGCATCTAAATGTCCTAAGAGAGTTAAAAAGTATAGAAACAACTTTAAGCCTAGAATACCTAAGGAATGTTATTATGCAAATGATGAAGACCTTGAAGCTAGTATAGAGAGAACCTTAAGTGAAAGTGATACTGAGAATAATGATTATATAAGATTTGTAGAAATTAAAGAAGAAAATCTTGAAACGGAGGTTAAGGAAGAAAAAGCCCTAGTTTCTCAAGTTGAAAAGAAAGTTGATTAGATTATAGATAGTGGTTTTTTAGATCATATGACTGGAGACATGAAAAATTTCATAAAGGTTAACAATTATGATGGAGGATTTGTTAGAGTTGGAAACAATGCACCTTGTTTTATTAAAGGTATATGATCTATTACTCTTGATGGAAAGACTAATACTGATTATGTTTACTTTGTGGATGGTTTGAAACATAATCTTTTGAGTGTTGGACATTTAGTTGATAAGGGATATCAAGTTTGGTTTATTGAGAAAACTTGTGTGATAAAAGACAAAGATGGAAATTTGATTGGTACTCGATCTAGAACTAGAGGTAATGTATTTCAGTTGAATCCTACTAAGATGGCATGTTTGATTACTAAGATTGATGATGGTTGGTTATGGCACAGAAGATTTTATCATATAAATTTTGATAACATGGTGAAAGTATGTACTACACTTGTAGTAAGAGATTTTCCTAGAATTATGAAGCCTACTAACATGATTTGCAAGGAATGTGTGATGGCTAAATAGAAAAGAAGCTCATTTCCCAGTAAGAAGTTTAGATCAGTAGAGAAGTTGGAGATTGTTCATACAAACTTGAGTGGACCTACAAGGACTAGAGGATTCTATGGAGAAAGGTATTTTATGATTCTTGTTGTTCAATTTACAAGAATGATGTGGTCTGCAATTCTTAAAGAAAAATTTGAAGCATTTGATAAGTTTAAGATCATTAAGAATAAGGTTGAGAATAAATGTAGAATGAAGATTAAATGTTTGAGATCAGATAGAGGTGGATAATTTACTTCTAGAGAATTTAACACCTTTTGTGAAGTGAATGGTATTAAGAGAAAATTTGCAGCCCCTAGGACACCTAAACAAAATGGTATTGCAGAAAGAAGAAACAGATAAGTGACTGAAGCAGCAAGAGCTATGTTATTTGAGAATGACTTAGCAAAGATATTCTGGAGAGAAGAAGTGAATACAATAGTGTATATAATGAACATAGTACAAATTAGATCAGACACAAACAAGACACCATATGAACTATGGTTTGGACATGCACTCTCAGTTAAGTATTTTAGAATTCTTGGAAGAAAATGTTATATAAAGACAGATGATGACATTGGAAAGTTTGATCCTAGAAGTGATGAAGGTATATTTCTTGGATATTCTTTGAAGGGAAAATCTTATAGATGTTACAATAAGAGAACTAAGACTATTGTTGAGAGCGCAAATGTTAAAATTGATGAAAAGTTCAAAATTCAAGAAAGAATGCTTGATTATGAATCAGATGAAGGAACTCATCCTAGATCTAACATTGAGACTACTAAAATATTCTATGAAAATGATAGTGATTTGTTGAATGAAAGACATAGTGAGATCATTGAAGAATTGACACCTAAAGTTAGATCTAAGATAGTGACATATAACAAGAATTTATCAAGGAATCATCCTGTTGAGAAGATTATTGGAAGCATAGACAGAGGATTTTTAACTCAAAACAAGGTACAAGAACAATTATGTTGTATTTCTCAAAATGAACCTAAATATACTAGGGAAGCATGTGAAGATGAACATTGGATTAAAGCTATGAAAGAAGAACTAGATCAGATTGAAAAGAAAAAAAACATGGGAATTGGTTCCTAGACCTAAAGATAAGAATCTTATAGGAATAAAATGGGTATTTAGAAACAAGATGAATGAACAAGGAGAAGTATTAAGGAACAAAGCAAGATTGGTATGTAAAGGATACTCACAACAAGAAAGAATTGACTATGAAGAAACTTTTGCACCAGTAGCAAAGAATTGAAGCAGTAAGAATGTTTTTGGCCTATGCAGCTTACAAGAAGTTCAAAGTATATCAGATGGATGTAAAGTCAACATTTCTGAATGGAGAATTGGAAGAAGTCTACATTGAGTAGCTTGGACATTTTTCTTTAACTCAAGAAGGAGATATGGTATGTAAAATGAGGAAAGCTTTATATAGATTGAAGCAAGCACCTAGAACTTGGTATGCAAGATTGGACAGGTATTTGATAAAATTGGGATTTACAAAAGGAATAGCTGATAGTAACCTGTACACAAAAGAAATTGAAAATGTTTTTTTGGTTGTAGTTAATTTTGTTGGGTATGTGCAAGATCATGAGGGGCCAAAAAGTGGTGATGTTAGTTCAAAACTTTGACAATGTAGCTGACGACTTTTTTTTCACCCGAATTTGATAAAATGAAAAGGGTATCTTAAGGATATTATCATCTTTCTATCGATATAATTGCTGTCAAATTTTGAATTAGGTAAGTAATTATTAGTTATTTTCTAATTGAGCTACCTCTAAAGTGTTGATTTATATACTGATTGAAAAATGACTATAACTTTCAAATGGTATAACATTTTTTAAATCCGAAAAATGCGTCATATTCTATGCTTTTCCTACTATAAGGAAAAAAGAAAAAGTTTTGAATTTTGTAAAGTTTTGAATGAGTTAAGGTGGTCAGACATGGGATTTTTTTATTCTAAAAATATTGTAGAAAAAAATTCATGATTAATTATTTTTTTGGAATAAAATTACAAAAAAATATGTGTCACATCCGGGCATGAGTCTACTACTTATATATAAAATCTTATAATAAAATATTATCATTTGATTATGATTAAGGTGGTCAGACATACACTTCTTATTTTTTTCCTGAAATTTTTGTACTACTGCATTGAAATCTATACTTTTCACCAATCATACCAACTTTTTTTTTAAAAAGGCCTAGTAGTTTAGAAACTACATTCAATTTTCTATAGATTTTATTCTTAAAACTTTTTGATATTAGGTTCATAGCTAGTTGAAATTTTCATGTCAAGTTGACTAACCCTGATTTGCTAATTTTTCATTGCCACTTAAGGGCATAGTTTGGCCCCTCATGATCTTGCACATACCCTGTTGATGATATTATTTTTGGAGGAGAAGATGAAGCTAGTGATAAATTTGTAGATGAAATGAAGACTGAATTTAAAATGAGTATGATTGGTGAAATGAAATATTTTTTGGGATTGCAAATAACACAAAATAATGATGGTATCTTTGTAAGTCAGACAAAGTATTTGAATGATTTGTTAAAGAGATTTGGAATTGAGAACTGTAAACCAGTTGGAACACCTATAGTAACTGGACATAAATTATCTAGCACAGATGAGACTCCTATAGTGGAACAAAAAAGTACAGATCTATGATTGGAGGATTGCAGTACTTGATACATACAAGACCTGATATAGCACATTCAGTTAGAATTGTAGCAATATTTCAAGCTAAACCTAGAGAATCACATTATGTAGTAGTGAAGAGGATACTAAGATATTTAAGAGGCACAATTGAGTATGGATTGTGGTATGAAAAATTTGATGATTTTACCCTATGTGCATATACAGATGCTGATTGGGGAGGTAGTGTTAATGATAAAAAGAGCACCAGTGGTGGAACATTTTTCCTCATAGGAAGATTGGTTTCTTGGCTAAGCAAGAAGCATAATTTTATTTCACAAGGCACAATAGAAGTAGAGTATGTAGCAGCAACAAACAATTGTAACCAAATAATTTGGATGAAGCAGATGCTGAAGAATATTGAAATAAAATTTGTTGAGCCTGTTGTTATACATTGTGACAACACCAGCATAGTTAGTATGTCTAAGAACCCTGTATTACATTCTCAGACAAAGCATATAGAGATTAAGTATCATGTAGTAAGAGAGAAAGTTGCTGATAAAGAAGTCAGACTTGAATACATAAGCACAAAGTAGGAGATTGTAGACATATTTACAAAACCTTTGCCTAAGGATACATTGGAGTATCTGAGAGGTATGATTGGGGTTATGCCCCAACCTACTTCTGAGAAGCGATGTAGATTGTTGCATCCATCTAGTGGTATTTGAGCCTTACCTTTCTTTTGGATAGGATGTTGGTACTTCCTCTATGGGGGAGTATGTGTATTTGAGCTGAGTCATGAGGACTCTAGTGAATATATTTTTTGAATAGTGTATTTTGACATTGGAGATGTTGTTAAAATAATGATGAAATTTCTATCATTGATGTCAATGGGGGAGAAGTGTACATGAAAAACCATTTGTACCATCTATTGGAGAGAACTAAATAGGAAAACGAAGCAAGATTTGATTGATGAAGAGGACTTGAAGTATTTTTCAGAGTAGTAGTGTTGCAATGTTGGATTTATGGAACATTGCATGTTTTTCATCTATGTTTCCATCAATGCCAATGAGGGAGATTATTAGGAATGAATGTTGAATATATCCTATGGGAGTATTAGCAGCCATTCTATAGCAGTTGTTGTTGCATTCATGACTTTGATTGTCATAGATATCAAAACAGTGATCTACTGAAGATTGGCAGAGGAGTAGATAGTTTTTGGATTAGTGCACGTGGGATTATATGTAGGGGATTTACTCTATGATATATTATATGTTCTTCATTAAGAGCATAGATAGTAATTCATTTATTCATGGAAGTTATGAGCATTTTATTAGAAGCAGTATTTAGGTAGTGTTCTTGAGTAGCGGTTTGGTGAAATCAGATGATATCTCCTAATTAGGATGGAATCTAGTTATGCATAGTTAGATTACAGTTGAAGACATATTGATAGTAACATGGATGCCACACAAACTTTGAGGTCACACAAGTGAAGAGTTATTCTAATTGGAAGCAGATAGTTTTGTGTAATTTTGATGTAACATGTGGAAACTTTTATTTTGTAATTTGGATGCTGACTCATTTGTAATTACTTGAGTGTGGTATAAAGGAATGAATGTTTTCCTTGTTGTAATGTAAGTAATGTAAGAGTGAATGAAATTGTGAAAGAGAATTTGTGGAAAGAGGATATGTGAGGTACAAAGATTTGAAATTGAGATCTGGTGTAGTAGTGAGTGCGGTTTGGCACAGTCAGAGAAGAGGTAACATATTGTTGAGATTAGTAATAGTTTGATATTATTCTATTGAATCATCTAGAGATAAGTTGGACAATGTCTTCAATGATCTTGTCATTGAAGCTATTTGGGCAGTGGGTCCTTCTATCTTCCATAACTCCTAACAGGGTTAGAATCTTTTAGTAGGGATTCAAAGTCTCCTAACAGGGACTCATATGTACTAAATGTATTTGATAAGACTCCTAACAGAGTCCATCCTTTCAAAAGGAATGTTCATATTAGTGCATCATTTGTGGGCATCATTCCCACCAGGGTTTACTCTTTGATTAAGAGGTTCCCTAGTCAACATATCTTGTGTCATTGTGTTATTGTGTATGAGTATCTTTATATGGTTGTTAATTACATTTCTTATATGGTTAAAATATATTGAAGTTGATAAAGGTTATAATTATCTGATAACTGATTCACCCCCCCCCCCACGCCCCCACTTAACTTTATCTTGGTGGACTTTACTTTCTAACACTAAGGGAAGGCCTAGGTAAGAGGACATAAAGGCATTGATACTGCAACCCATAATATTAACAATTTTCCTCTATCTTGCCTCTGGAGTATTGACAAAAAAGATTGAGCTTTTATTCCAGTTAACGAATTGACTAGTGGCTCTAATGTAATCATTTTGGAGATCATTCACCAATTTAGCTTCTCCAACTAAAGCTTCTCCACCAAGGATGGTGTCATCCATGAATTTTTGGTGCATGAAAACATTGGTACCTGAAGAGGGGTTGATGCCTTTTAGGTTCCCCTCCCTTTTATAAGTAGAAATGAGTCTACCCAGGCACTCAAGAAGGATTATGAAGAGAATCAAGGAAAGGGGGTCCCCTTGCCTTAGGCCCTTGGTAGGCTTGAAAAAGGAGGATGGGAAGCCATTAATCATAATTGCAAGAGAAGGGGTAGTTGTTGAAGAATCTTGCAAGTTTGGGAATTGAATCCAAGGGCTACGAGAACTCTGAGGAGAAACTGCTAGTCAACCCAGTCATAAGCCTTAGAGAGGTCAGGCTTGAGAAGAAAACCTTCCCTTTTCCTAGCTTCTAACGAGTGAATAACTTCATTTACCATCATTATGGAGTCTAGAATCTCTCTTCCTGGCATGAAGCCCGATTGTTTCTACAAGATCAAAGAGGGAAGGACATTGCGAATCCTAGAAGTGATGACCTTTGAAATGATCTTTAAAAGTGATTTGTAGAGACTGATGGGCATGAATTGCTCAAAAAAATCCACTCTAGTGGACTTAGGAATCAGCACCAAGAAAGTAGCATTGAGTTCTTTAAGGAGGCTTTTAGAACCTGTTACCCAAATTTTCATATGCATTCAAATTTGGCTAAAAATCATCCCTAGGCCTCTATTTTCATCTTGTCTACCATCCTCAAAATTTTCATGGGTTGACCTCTTTTCCCTAGTCTTCGCAAAGTCTTTTAGGTCTCTAGCTAAAAAAAAAAAAAACCCTTAGAAAAATTCATAAACTAGCCGTTGGTGTTTAAAAAAATCCAAAAAACCCTTTAGCCTTGTTATAATTTGCAGTTACTTTATTCTCGACAACTTAAGTCCCCAATTTTCACATGCCTTTATTAATCCTCCAGTCACCAAGTCTTTGATTCCTGGCGTTTAACCCCTAAGCACTCAGCGATCCTGTGAGCGGTTACCCTTTAGTTAGCGGTCTTAGTTCAAGCGGCCAAGCCAAGATTCTTGATCTAATGGTGGTCGCATGATCTCATGGCCCTGAAAGATTCCATAAGATCTTGCGATGATCTTCAATTTCTTCTACTTGTAGAGTCCAATGTGTCAGTGGGACCTGTGCCACCTCATATGATTTGGTAGCTACTGATTCATCAACGGTGTCTGATTTGGCAGGTTGTCAGTGGGGTCGTCTTCCTTGGCAGGCTAAGTTCTAATCAAATTGTGTGGCTGTCATTATACTGGAGGCTCAAGATGCATGTGTTTTATTATGGTGGTATAGTGATAGCCATAGATCTTGCTTTATCACCTTCCTTTTGACAATGGGTCCTATGTTAAGGATAGATGCAACGTGGATTCATTTTGGCGACCTCTGATTGGCCGAGGTTGAATACAGGTGGAAATTTGTCAGTGGGACCGGCCCCTTTCGGTATTCTAAGGCTCTGACATCTACAGAGGATCGATGGCCTGTGTATCTTCACAAGGTTTTTTGTCAGGGCTCGCGATCTTATGACAACTGTCGATCTTGGTTGGTGTCACAACTTCCTTCGGTGGGTCCTTATATGCTAACATGCTCAAATTTGGTTGGTCCGCCTGGTGATGACTAGATTTGTCATGGGTCCATTGTTAAAGGGGTCTTAGAAAGGCTAGGATCTACGGCTGACATAAAAGTGTAAGGAATATTCTCAAGCTATGAGATCATGTGCCCACCATTGGATCGGTATCTCAAGTAGTGGGTTCGATGTCAGACAGTTGCTACATGTACCTGAAATGGCATAGTTTGATTGGTTGTTTGATGTGCAACGTGGCTGATGTCAGTGGGCCCATGGGGTTAAGGATTTCTAAGAAGGTAAAACATGATTAGATGTCATGGCTGTCATTATACCAAAGGCTCAAAGATGCTTGACTGTTATCGCAATGGTATGGCGACAGCTGTCCGATGGTGTTCTCAAGGACGTGGGTCTAGTGACTTGTCAGAGATGTTGATTTGCTCATTTTCTATTGATTGCTAACTACCGAGATAGTGGTTGACTTGTTAGAATGGGTTTCACAATCATTTCAAGATCCATCTAAGTTATCTATCTATCGAGAAGGAAAAGATATCAACGAATGCATTTTAAAATGACCGGCTAGCCATTAAATATTCAAATTCAAATATTTCCAAGAGGGTTTTCTGCCAGAGATTGATTCAATAAGATATAGTGGTGAGGTAGCTCAAGAAATTTATGTCTCTAGGACATTTGCAGTTAAGAGAGGATGATGATGAAGCCTAGGTGGCCATCATGGGTCGAGTTCTTGTCCTTCAGAAGTACCTGTTAAACATTCATGGTGAGACTTTTGTGTAGAAAGGTGGATAGATCCAGGTTGCTTGTCTATAGGCAACATAGTATAGCCATGGACACTCAAAAAAATATCTGATCAGCCATGATATTCGTAGAGATGTATTTATGATCAGAGTTGATAGTTTTAGGGTTTATTATATTGTAAAATATCTTGTAACCCTAGTTAGGTTAGTTTTGACTCCTGCCTGCGTGTAGTTGAGTATGTATATATTGTTTTGGAGCCTTTAGTGCTCAGAGTTGGATAATTGTAGAAGAAAATCATATTTTCTTAAGGGTCATCTATGGTATCATCTCTACCCTCTGGCTTATATAGTTGTATTTCTCCCATTGATGATAAAAGCATTGCAGAGGTATTTTGTGACAATCCTTCATGTCCCTATGCTTCCTTGTTTGAGTTATCTCTTATTGGATTAAAGTATATGATGCTTTCAGTGATGTCTTAGGGTTCCCGATCCCTCTTACTTTCTACAATTGTGTGTGTTATTTTATTTGATCTAATTTAGATGCTTTTGTGGGTATACTTCAACCCCCTAATAGTCTTGTCTCATTCCTACATCGAGTTGTAGAAGTGAATGTCTGTTTGTAGGTCATAGGTTGTGTCTTCTGTCCAGACCCTCCTATGAAACACTTGTGCAAGTCTATTCAATAAGTTGTGATCTACTAGACCTAAGCCATTTCATTGATTCCATTCCTCTATACTGAGATCCAAACCCTAATTTTGGTGCATCACCTAGTAGGTAGTTTGCTTTCAAGTCATTTCCCTTACAAACATTCCTTCTATCCCTTTCCCTCAAAAGTTTTACTTTCATGTCTAGAAGCAAATTAAGGTGATTATCCAAGAGGAACTAGCCTAGAACCTAGAGGTCTCATCTCAGTTAGCAAAGGTCCCACAACCTGGAGATGATTCCCATGTTATACTGAGTTATCAAGACCAAGAGAGCTTGAGACAAAGGTGTAGACTTAGTGTATAATAGAACCAAACAATTCCTGCACCCCCTTAACCACATCTTCTTTCACCACTTCCCAAAATAGATGAAAGAAGAACATAGGGAAGCCATCGGGGCCAGGGGCTTTGTCTCTAGGAAGAGAGTCCAAGGCTCTCTTGACTTCTATCATGTCCGGAATAGAACATAAGGATTAATTTTGGCTATCTGTAATAAATTTTGGTATGTTATTGAGGAGTTTTACCTAGTCTTCCTTAGATAGCTCCTGGTCTTTGGTAAGGAGAGAAGAAAAGTAGGCAATAGCTTCTTCCACAATATCCTTGTCCTCCTTTAGGGCTTTGTCTCCCTTCTTTATGTTGCCTATCCTATTAGCGGCTATGTGTCTCATAGTGGAAAGGTGAAAGAAACTAGTGTTTTGGTCTCCTTCCCTAAGCCATATGGACCTTGATCTCTACTTCTAGAAAGTTTCCTCCTACCCGATGATGTTATGATAGTCTGAAATGATATATTTCTCCTTGTTCAATCTTTCTTCATAATACCCCTAATTTTGGATTTCATCTTGAATAAGATTTAGGTCTTTGAGAATCTTGTCTTTGGAGGTAAAGATATGACCAAATTCATCTTTGTTTCAAAATTTGACATTGAATTTGACATTCCTTAGCTTTTTTGCCACTCTAAACATAGTAGTGCCCTCAACATCTATGTTCCACCATTGTTTGATTTTTTTTAGCAAATTTGGGTGAGAAGTCCACATTTGTCCAAATCTGAAGGGGAAGTTCCTTTTCTTAGCTATCTAGTCTAGGGAGAGAGAGATAGGGGAGTGATCAGATCTAGCACAAGCTAAAGCCGAAAGGTTGAGATTGTAGAGGTTCAACCAATCTAGAGAAATTAGGACTCTGTCCAACCGGACTTGGATACAATCCCTACCTACATTCCTGTTGGACCAGGTGAAGTCAACTCCTTGGAGGTCCATGTGAAGAAGAGCCTAGTTATTAATGAAGTCCATTAAGTCTTTCCTTATTTCTATGCTAGGGGAAATCCCTCCCTATTTTTCCCCTTCTTTTAGGGGAGTATTGAAATCCCCCATGATAATGCCCTTAGAAAGATTAGAGGAAGACAAGATTGTTCTGATCTTATTCCAGTAGACCTTTCTATATTTTTTGGAGTTAGGAGCATAAATGTTGAAAATAAACCAACTTTCATTATCTTTTATTTTAGTAAATTGTATAAGAAGAAGGTTACCTCCTTCATAGATGACTTTAGCTCTAAAGTGGTTTGAATTTCACAAAGTCATGAGACCTCCAGAGGCACCGTCTAAACTGGTAGCTTTGTTTTCCATGGCTTTACAAAACTTGAGGTACTCAAGCTTGTCCTACATCTTAGTTTCCTGGATTAAGCTTGTCCTTCTACATCTTAGTTTCCTGGATTGAGCCCATGTATGTTCCAGGAGATGACTTTCATTTCTTATTGGAGGTGCAGGCTTCTTGGATGGTCATCTGTGTCCCATTCGCAATGTTCTTGCTAGCTTCTTCTTGCCTGATCTAGATGGCCCTCTTCTTTCCTGGAGTTTTTGGTTTGACTCTTGCTTCTGCTTTGTTTCTACTTTTGGTAGCTACTGGGGAGACAAGAAGTGGGTCTCTACTATTAGGTTTCTTCTTATAATGGATAGTGATCTAGTCCTCCTTCTCTTCTTTGTACTTGGTGAAGAGCTCTTCCATTTTGGTGAATTGGTTACGGGAAGATATGACCATAAGATCTTCCACCTATTGATACTTCCTTGAGTCCTGCATTATAGGGCAAGATTGGGAATCTTGGAAGGGTGTGCCTTTGACCAAGATTAGTATCAAACTGGAAAGGCCTTCTTCAGGGATGGAGTCTTGGGAGTCTAGAACAAGGGAAGTAGAAGTGTTGCTAGGACACGAGTCACCACCCTTAGTCAGGACAATAGTCTTATTTTCCTTGGAGGTTTCTTGCTGGATAGAAATTTCCAGTTTAATTCCCTCCAGAAGGGGGGTTTCACCACATGTTTCTTTTGTTTCATGCTGTTGATTTGGCCATGCCTCCTCTGCTATGGTTTCCTTCTCATCTCTGGTCTCATGGTCTGCAGGCTATTGTTTGGGCCGCTCCTCCTTTACCGTGGTTTCCTTCTCAGCCCTGATTTCATGTTCTTCAGGGGTGGTCTTAGCTTGTTATTTTTTCTTCCAAACTCTTTGATTTTTTTTTCCTCAGTGCCCTTCTAATGGATTTTTATCTCTCTTGTTAGCTCTCCCTGTTCTAAGCTATTTTTTCTTCTATTTGTGTTCCTTTTTTAAGCCAGTATAGCTTTCCTAGCTTTCTCCTTACTTAGGAAAACATGACAAGAACTTTCTATATGTCCCGCTTTCTTACAATGGAAGTAGACAAAGGGAATGTTTTCGTAGTCAAGTTTTTGCACATGTTTACCCAGTTTGGATCGAAGCTCAATTATTTCCAACAAGTCTTGGCCTTCTTCCACTCTTATGCAGATCCTGGCGTAGGGGAGGCATCTCCTAGCCATAGTCACTGGGTCTATGGAGAGAAGAGTACTGAAGGATTTGGCTATCCAATAAAAAACATCTTCTTCCTAGAAGTCTAATGGGAGCTCAGGAAATATTACCCACACTAGGGCCTAGACAAAGAAGGATTCATTTAGATCCATCTTGGGGGTCCATTTTTGCATTGCTAGAGTGGCCTTTCCTATGGCCTAGGTTCTGGCACAAAGGATTTTGTCCAGATCTTCTTTATAGGAGAACTCAAAAGACAAAAACCATTTGCCATGGCTGTGACCTAGATTTGACCCTTGAACCTTTAACTCCCATTTCTTTTTAGCAAAGATCCTAACAATGTCTATGTTAGGTCTTGATCCAAAAAAAATTCCAACAACTCTATGATCCATGGTAGCTATGTTGTGATCTACCAGTTCAACAGGAATTTCTATAGTGTATTTTCCTTTTTCCTTATCTGAAAGGTCCTTAATAGTTGGGAAAGAGGACTTGCCTAAGGGCTTGATCCCAAAGAGGGTTGACCACTAACGATTGATGTTGCGATCTTGTTTACATGCTTGGGTCTTCATGGATGATGAAGGCCTTGGAGGAATGCACATATTTTCTTTTCTAGCCCCATCACCTTTTCCAAGTTTTTTTTCCTTTTCACATGGGACCCCATTCTTTTCCTCTAGATCACCAGAGTCCTGCTTTACAAGGGAGACATTGAAGTAGGCTTCACCTGAGGATCCTCCTGCTCCTGCTCCCGCTCTTTCTCCTTCTTGCTCACTCGTCAATGCCATTGTAATGTAACACAAATGTTACCTACTTTGTATGCTCCTTATTCCCTACTCCTTGCTATTCTAAGATGATCCCTAACCGATTTTGGCTCTTTTGGTATCTTCCTTTTTTGATAATGTGCAGGTTGGTTAACATTCCCCACTTCTCCATTTTTATCTACACAAATATCATTTCAATCCAATAAATATTTTCATTTCCTAGTTGGGTCTATCTATGGTGACCTAAAAAGAAGGATTTAGAATAGAGAATCATAGCCTTCTCGAGTCTGGGAGATCTTACATGTTTGATACTATAGTAGCCAAGAAACAAATGTATTAACAGTATAGTAGCCAAACAAAAAGACCTAATAGACATTTTATAGAAAACAGGGGATGATATACCTGCATTGGGATTATTAACCTGATTGTCATTGCTGTAAAAAGAAACGGTCATCAATTAATACAAAATTGAGAATTGCATTTTAAAAAAATGTCCTTATAAACCCTAATTCTATAAATGAGCACCCTTTACTCTTTTTAGAAGATAAGAGTAGCAGAACACAAAAATGACTAAGAGATGACACAAAATTAGGGATTGTTCTAAAATAAATGTCCTAATAAAACCCTAATTTTGTAAAGGAGCGCCCTTTCCTGATATAACCCTATTTTTGTAAAGGAGCGCCGTCTACTTTTGTAGTAGATGAGAAAAGAAAGAAACGAAAATGACGCAGAGAAGAACATAATCTACACAGCATGAAATATACTTCTACCTGCTACTCACTACACCAATCACTCCTAGATTATCCAGATCTGAAGGCACTTGAAACTGGTTGCAATGCCCTTCGCCTTGTGGGATCTCTTTCACTGCATTGACAAAATTTATTGATGGGAGACTATGTTCCTGGCTTGAATGAAAAATAGAACTGTGGTGCCCATTAATCTCTTCCACAGACCAGTTATTAAGGTCCATAGACGTAGAGGGATTTGGCATTTTTCTCATGACTAGATTGCTATGCCTAGATTTTATTACCAGCTCCAAAAATTGCTTTGGCTTTTTCCTGTACCTGCAGATAAATTAATACAAATCTAAATCATCATCCTTAAGATTGATTAAGGAGGGTATAGGATTTTTATCTCATTTCCTTTATGTGCACAGTTTTGTTTTCAATGGGATCCTCTTTCACTCTCCCCGATCACTATCATTGTAGCGGTTGATTTTCGATTTGCATCTCCCACCTGAATTTCTCAACATCAACTAATATATTCAATTTTAAGGGGGAAATCCTCATGTTAGTGTGAAACAATTCTAATATTTAACAGTGCGTGGGACATGGATGAATAATCTCAGCCCATTTTCTAGAGGTGACCTGCAAACTAGTGATAGAGGTGTTGGGGATCTCAACTATGTGTGCATAGAGATTTGATCTCTCTTTTAACATTTCTAAAATTATAAATCTCTAAAATTTCAACTTCAAAGGAGAACTCAGATTTACATACCCTAATTAGAATTATATGAATATGTGAGATGCGTGAGGTTCAATCAGTCGGGAGGACAATCAATCGTTGGAAATCCTCATTTTACTATGAAACTATTCCAATATTTAACATTTCTAAAATTACAAATCTCTGAAATTTCAACTTCACGGGAGAACTCAGATTTACATACCTGAATTAGATTAAAACTATATGGTTGGAATCTTATTATACTTTATGTAAGCTGAATATTAATTTTTTATCAAATACAAATCAATCCAAATACTAAGTATAAGATATAACAAATAATAGATTTAATACAATTCTAAATTATGAAATCTAAATAAAATAGACAAAGGAATATCAAATACAAATATATCCAACTACTAAGTCTAAGATCCAACTAATAATCGATTAAATAGAATTCTAAATTATGAAATGTAAATAACATAAACAAAGTAATATCTGACATTTAGAATTTGGTTGACTCTATTATTCTCTTATCCTCAAGATCCTGTAAAAGTGGTTGTTATCTCTCAATTATTTTAGCACTACAAATGATACCATAAAAGGAATGGAATTTGGTAGCTTAATGTTGATATAAAAGTCTGATACAATAGAGATGATAAAGAAAGTTCTAGAGAGATTTTGGCATTATACAAATACACTAATGACTAATGAATCCCAAATGAAAGGGAAGAAGACTCTTTTATAGAAATGATTAAAAGAATCAAGGGTTTAGATTAAGAGGTTAAAAGATGAACGTTCATGATTAGAGGATAGGTAGGAATCAATAAAATTAAGAGGCTAAAATCAAATAAAAGGATGAGATTGAGTGGTATGTAGATGTGTTGACTTTTGGTAACATATTTTAAGTTCGATCAATATAGCCATGTAGGGAGGAGAAAAAAAAGTAAATGAAGAGATATGTGACACTTGTCACATGCCTATGAATTTGTATTGTGATCCGTTTCAATAAATTGAAGGGCAAAGATTAGAAAAAAGAGGACAATAAATTTATTAATAAGACATAAGTATTTAATTAATTAGTAGAGAAAAAATGTAAGGTTAAGATTATTAAATCAATTTTTAAAAAATAGAAAGAAGAGAATAATGAATTAATTAAATAAATATAAATTTAAATTAAGTCAGTAGAGGAAATAATGATAAAATAATTAAATAAATAATATTATTTAATTCATTAAGGATATTTTAGGTGTCTACTATACATATTTGGGCATAAGAGTATATCATAGTCTTGAGCCCAGTATATATGAGGTTCACATGTGTAGGGAATGTGTATATTCATATGTATAGTGCTATTGTTAGAATAACTGGGAGGGGGGTAAATCAGTTATCCATAGTCCCTATTACAAAATGTATCACTTAAAACAAATTCAGCTAATTCTACAGCTCGGTAAATAATAAATACTAAACTATCTGTGACTTTACCGATTACCAGTTAATTGCTCATAGTGATTACCAAGAAAATCAAATATGCAACATGTAAAGTATGATATCCAAACAATCATAACATAAATACATAACATAATAGATTTGATGTGAAAAACCCTGTAAAGGGAAAAACCACCTGTGACTAGTAACCCAAAATATTTTCACTCTTCTGAAGTGAGCTCGGTGAAAAGCCAACCCTATTAAAGGTTACAAAACACATTGTAAGGTGTGACCTTGTTAGAGGATTTAACACTAATAGTTATCTTCTAACCAGCATTCACTATGGGGTTGACAGGATAACAATGTACATTCTATGAATGACATATAAGGCTTTCAAGTCCACTCAATTAAGAGATTTTATCTATTTACAATGGTTAAACTGAAATAGTAGGTGATCTTATTACAATACAACTTGACTCTGTAGATGTTCAGATCTATTTTTCAGTCCATAGAAATCCTCTGATCAATATTTCTATTCAGTTCTTCAATATTCAATAACTTACTATCCCTTGGTAAAAGCTCTTTGATGCTCAGTTAACTCTATAGTTCGGTTCTTCTTCAACTAGTTTGATCAGGCAAGCATGAAGCAATGTTCACATGATATATCTTCAGTCTCCTTCCTCCGGCATCCATTTCACTATGAAACCCTAGTCTCTTAAAAAGATAATTAAATCATTTTCTTCTCATCCATCAGATTTTTCCGCTTAATCTCCTTCATTGATTTTGCCACTTAAACTTTCCCTCAGCTGATGTGTCAGTAACAAATTTTGTTAGCTTTTGATCTTGTAACAAACTTTGTCTTCCACCTCGAAATCATACACTTTACAGCTCATCAATTTTTGTTGGCTAAACTACTCATTTAGTTCTTTTGTCCATACTCAGTTAACAAAAAAAATGTGTCGATGAAAACAAGCTTAGTTGATACTGTCTCTCAGTATACACTACACTGAGTTAGTGTATACTAGAATGCTTCATTAACTAACCAAACTACTTTGTAACATTTTGCTTCTAGCTTCATAACAAATTAATGCAACATAATCAACTCAACAATATGAAGTCATAGACTCATCAATAATTTACCAAGAGTATTCCTTATCCTTATCTTTCATATCCATCTTCCTCTATGTAGATATCTCAGTTCTTCATCTTTTTTCTCCTCTTTAGAGATGTGTAGATATTTGCAACTAGCTAGATAAGTACTGTCAAAACTAGTTGACACCAATGACAACATAACGACTGATTTAATTATCTTACATAACAATTCAATGCTCAGTGATCTCTAATCACTTTAAGTTCATCAATCTCTCCCTTTGGCATTGATGGAAACTAAAACATATGAAATATACCATACACATACTAAACATGTATTCTTCAACTATGTAAGAAATTTTGTAACTCAGTAAGCTCTCCCTAGCTTAATATGTTCAATCACTACATTACATGACAAGATTATATCCAATGCTATCCATGAAGACTTTCTTCTTTTATTTTGATCTTTTAGCTCTTCCTGACTTCTTCAGTCTATCTCTCCCTCAGATAGATGTTCCAGTGATCTCTGTATTTCTCTCCTTTTGACAAAAAACTTTGTCTGATATTTTATTGACTACTCTCCCTTTGACAATAATTCGAAAGAATAAAACATACAACTCTGTAATAGCCAAGTGACTCTCTATTGTTCGATGCATACACTTACAATCTTGGTATACTGATATGCGAATCTCTATTCTGGTTCCTCAAAATTTTCACAACCTTAGACAAAATCCAAAGTGTGAGCTATGTTGAATCAACATGAATGATTTTATGATAAGATTAGGCTGATGCAACCTCTAGGTCACATTAGTGATTGGTAGACAAGGCATAGACCCCAAGCCTAGTCCTCAAGTATTCAAATGTTTCCTTTAGTAGAGGCTTTGTAAATATGTCAGCAAGTTTCTCTTTACATGTAACATACTCTAGTTTAACTTTCTTCTCTTGTACTTGTTGTCTTAAGTAGTGATAGTTAATAGAGATGTGCTTGGTCTTTGAGTGCATTATAGGATTCTTAGAAATGTTTATTGCACTTGTATTGTCACAATATATAATCACCAGCTCAGTGATTATCTCATTCATACCTTCCAACACTTGCTTGATGAAAGCAATGTTTGAATAGTTTGTAGTAGTAGCAACATACTCTGCTTTGGTAGTAGACTAAGAAATCAAGGTTGTTTCTTACTTTTCCAAGTAACAAGTCTTTCACCAAAGCAAAATGCTCCTTTGGTGGTACTCTTTCTATCATCTATATTTCTAGCCCAATTTGTGTCGGTGTAGACGCTAAGTGTTAATATGATTTAGAACAATAGAGAGGGGGCGAATCAGTTGTTCTCAGGTCCAGATGTATAAAACAAACTTTAAAACTCTTCAAAAAATAAAATCTAATAACCAACTACTTGGTCATTACTTATTGCATAACAGAAACAGGTAATAGTGAATTTCACTTATCCAATAGTATCTAACTTGTTGTATGTTACTTTTCTTGTAGAACCAAACTTGAATCAATGCATGGGCTTGATTCTCAAAATAGGCACTCAAGTTTGACAAGAAAACGGTCCAATTGATGAGGATTGAAAGGAATCCTCCTTCTTCTTTGAGCTCCACATCACTCAGGTGGGTATTACCTTATCAACACACTCAAGACACCTCATGATAAACAATAGGCCTACAGATAGATTATTGTGGAATAGTCTTCAAACCCTTTTGGGTATCTTGTACCCTAATGAAAACAATTCTTATGAAATAGCCCTATTTATATAGAATGAGTCTGAAGACTAGAGAGGACCTATCCTAACAACATGAAAGGGAAAGGGTGGAACATAATGTAAATGATTTAATGATAGGTTTGAAAGAACTCCTGAAATACCCTAATCTCTCATAGACTAGTGCCTTATCCAATGAGAAACAAAGTCAAATACCTCACTACAACAGAGAGCTATGAAACAAGAAGACAATACATTCAAATATGGTGATGCCTTACATCAACCATACACCATCAACTAGATCATACTTTAACAATCCACTTGTGTTTCCAACTGTGCTATCACTCATTTAAAGGATTTTAACCCTACCCTTAGAAGAGACCTATAAACAAGTAATACATTAATCAACATCCACTAAAAGAAAAACATGAGATACCCTTGATACCCCAGTTCATACACACCTGAAAACTAGTCCTAGACCTAGTTGCTTCTGTGAAAACAACTCTATTGCAGACACATAGGAAATGCGAATAGAAAGATTGAAACACCCTTGATGCTTCAATCAATAAGTCTAAAACTCAAATGGAGATAATCTGATAACAGTACAAACATGTTGAAATCTTATACATAAGATAAAATGTTACAGCTTGCATTCTATTCTCCAAAGCCAAAAAGGAAAGGGGGAACACTCTATATGCAGAGAAGAAGGAAAATATCTACAGGAAAAGGACCCTTCATGGAACTGAAAAAACCAAAAAACTTCCAAATTTTTAGAACCATTCTAAATGATCTTGAAAATCCTTTTATAGGAACAAGGATTGGAATAAGCAAAGGATCATTTAGGGAAAAACTAAGTCTGCAAGAACCAAGTACAACAAGAAGTAAAGAATGCAGGAAACACAAGAAACTCTAGAAAATCAGATCAAATCTGATGTACAAATGCATTAGTTTCATACTCAAGGTTAACTACAGATACAAATTCAACTGACTTCTTGCTATAGGAAACAAGAATTAAATGCTAGAGTCAGCCTACATAAAAACATGCATGTACCAGTCATGGAAATCTCTTACAAAATCAAAACTCTAGCCACCTGCTATCAAAAAATTGTCCTTTGTATTCATCAAGCATGGCACCCCAGGCAAGAAAATCTGATCAGGACAGTCGCACAAATCTCCCTCAGTACTTTCTAACTACAACAGCCCCGAAGAAATCAATTCTAAACCACCTCCTTTGTCCCATACGGCCACCGCTTCTAACCCCAGCAAGAACCCTACAAAAAGATTTGAATTTAAATAGAAATGGTTACTGGATCAGATTTAAAATGTGACCGTTGATCTAATATATTCCTGGTAGATCAGGTGGCTCACAATAATCAATGCAATAGTCAACTGAGCCTTTAAAAAGTCTTTACCATGTCATCAATCAATAGCTAATAAAAAATGAGCACCTCAGCATCGCGTAGCACCTCGTACCCACCCTGCCGCTTAGATTCAATACAAAATGTTAGTCACATGATTTCATAGCATGAAAATGGCCTATGCAAACATGCAAAAAACTACCAGCATTCACCTCATCATTTTCATTTAAGTTTCGGTCCCACATGGTACACCTGTCAAACACCCATTCACTAAATACCACCCAATCACCTCTAACACAGGCCCCACCAATACCTACCATGTCACAAACCTACCGATCAATGAAAAACCTCCATCTCCACAACACCTGGCACTAGACCCACAACCGCTGACCTGAACACTTGGGAGATCAGATGGTAGTCACATGATCGCATGGTCTCGAAAGATTCCATGTGATTATACGACCACCATTGATTTTGAATCTGTGAATGAGATATTGGGCCCACCTGACAGCATATCCAACTCACCACTCTCGACCAATTAAGAGATACCAACTATGCAAGCATGGTAGTGGACCCACTAAGAAACATAGACCACCTCAAAGATCGGACAACTGTCGCATAATCTCAAGGGCTTAAAAGATTCTATGAGATCATGCATCTATTGTAGATCAATAATCTTCACCAATGTCACCGTAGTCTTACCCCACCCTACTGTGTAGATGCCTCGATGAATGAGAGACCACCACATCACAAAACTTGGCAAGCAGGCCCCCTTTGATTTTTTCATTTGGCAACCAAACATTCTGATAGGTGCCAAATCACCGTCCCTTCAACCAATTAGATAACGCCACCTGTGCATACCTAGCATTGGACCCACTCGTTTGAAGTGCTACAACTGTGGAAGAATCAATGGTCGGTGCATGATCTCATGCCTTTGACACACTCCATGAGAACATGCACCCACTGTTAGATCAAGATGGTTTCAAAGAGATGTCGGGCCTAGGAAAAATTAAAGCAGCCAGGACATTAGAAAATTTGAGGCACTGGGACTTAAGAATAGAAAATTAATAGGGAGACCTAGGCATAGACATAAAAACTAAAGGGGACCCCGACATAAAACCTTAGTCGCATGATCACATAGCATGGAGATAGCCTATGCAATCATGTGACAAACCACCAACATGCGAAGCAGTCATCACGATTTAGCACATGGGTATTTAGGACTTTAGTGCCCTGAAAAGCAACACTAAAATAGAACCTAGCCAGGGTAAGTTAGGGTTTTCTCTTGTAATGGCTAGATTATGAATTATTTCTTAGGGTTTAAGGTAGAGACCATGAAAATAATGCAGAGGCCGGAGGAAAAATAGATATAGCCATGGAAATTTGCAGGTGCAGACCATTTTCTGAGGGTTTTTTGTTGTGACAGGAAAATGGTCTAATAGTGGCTCTGGCTAGGGATGCATGCCTCTTGTAGGTATGGAAAGAATTCATGAATCACTAGGTAAAGTAGACCACCTACTAGACAAAAACACAAGGACCTCAAAAATTGGCAACCAAACTAGGGAAACAAGAAGGGAAAAACTACAGGAAAGGAAAAACAACTATATAAGGATTTACAATATTTACAAAAATCTTACAACTTCACTTGGTGGCTCCAAGCCACCAAAATAAAATCAGTGACCCTCCAGAATAAAAAAATCTGATTTTCATCTACATATGTGATCCAACACCTAAAATTATCTCAACCATCTTGTTGCCAACATATGTGATAATTCATGGGTTGAAAAACAAAACTGTACTGATCACTACCCATGTTCTTCCAGTCATAACCATTACATTCATATTCATACTCCAAGAAGTAAGGAACATCACTTACTTCTTCTTGATGACTGGGAAAGAAAATATCATCTAGTAATGCATCAAAAAATAAAACATACTGAGCATCATGCATTACATCAAAAATACCTGGCTGAGAAGGACTTGGATCCTCTGATTTGTCTTCATGCATTGCCTCAGCCAGTAAACAACTTGGCTCATCCATGATATCTTCATGAACTGGATCATGAACCAAGTGAAGGTCTTCTTCATATTTTTTGTGATAGTAGGACAACTAATCTGCATCATCATTTACATCAAAAGAGGTTTTGTCCCAATCATTGAAGACCAAGTCCTCAATACTATCACCATCACTATCATATTTAGAAAAAGAAGGAAATGGATATGAATAAGAAACTTGTTCATCACTGCAATTTCTATGATAGGAAAACACATTGTCATGGACTTCAACCTCTTCTTTTGTAGAGTCACTACATGAGGAGATCTCTAGTGAAAATGGAACATCATAATCACTTTGAACACTGGCCTCATTATTAGTGTCAAAGGATATATCATAGGGGAGCTAAAAATCAAAATCCATACCAGGTGCATACCTCTAGAATTCTTCAGCCAAGAGTGCTGAAATCTCCTCACTACTTAATGGATTTTGGGCCTTGTTTTCATCTTCCTCAGCATCACCCCTAGTATTGCAACATCATCCCTATCCAGGATAGGAATGGATGTCTCTGGCTTTAGATCATCTTGTGTGAAGCAATCAATGCAGGAATCAACATCTGCATCATATGCAATATTCTCCCCTTCACACAAAACATCATCAAACTGGGACAAGAAGCAATAATTTTGATATTGTAAAGAAGGAAAATCTGCAAACACATTGGAAATATTATCAAACTCAGATTCATCTTCAACACTCTCATATGCACCGACCTCAAAATCAGCTTCATAGTAAACACTTTCTGCATAATGAGAATCAACATCAGAAAAACTAGCCTCCTCATGATCAACATAAGGAGCCACCAGTCTTCTCAATCTCTTGTCCTCCTCTAACTGCTAGATCTGAATCTTTCTCTCTGCAATATTCTTCTTGAGAGTAGCAATTTTGATGAGAATATTTTCATAGTAAGTATTACTCATGATGGGATCAATAGGGACACTAATGTCCTGTATCTGGTCTTCATTCCTTTCTTCATACCCATCAATGTCTACTCCTTCATCAAAATGTTCAATAAATGTTGCTCTTAATACATCACAAGAAGGGATTGAACATGAAGGCAAGGACACAAACCAATCCCTTGCAACATCATAAAATTTCTGCACAAGTAGTCTCATAGCAACAGCTTCATGTTCAATATCAATTTTACCAAAAAGACCCATAACATCATCTACATGTTGGCTTGCCAAAATGGATCCATCAACCATGAATCTAGGCAAGCACTACCCATCCTGAGTAGAGAACTCATTAGGGGCACCTTCAATGCCATCAAAACAAAAGGGCCTATATTCCTCCATAAGGAACTGCCCACCACTACTTATCCCTTCATGCTAGTGTAAAACACTTGATAGGGAAACATTTTCTTTACAGCTGATTTTCATAAAAATAGGACATATGAAAACCAAAATACCTGGAAGCTCCGAAGCAGGAACACTTAACTTGTTGACTGGAAGCAAGGTAGATCTAGAGCTCACCATTTAGCTCCATGAGGTTCTTTGTAATATAGATTCACCACCTCCTTGCAGAGGAAGATATTGTACTTGTCTTTGTATCTTTTTCCAATTAATACAAAACTTCAGCAGGATTCTACACTGTTTATCACAAAATGCATTTATCAAATAGAGAATTCAGAGTCACCACTCAACACAAAGTGAGAAGATGTAGTGAATGCCTTTTTGTTTATTTGACTATATGAACTTTAACCAAGACTCTGGGATGATCCAGCCAAGCAAGGAACCTTGCTATCACTTACTTCTTCCCCAGTAGAGTCACCATTTTGTTGGTTACTTTTCCTTGCAAAACCAAACTTGAATCAATGTATTGGCTTGATTCTTAAACTAGGCACTCAAGTTTGACAAGAAAACAATCCAATTGTTGAGGATTGAAAGGAATCCTCCTTCTTCTTTGAGCTCCACATCACTTAGGTGGGTATTGCCTTATCTGCACACTCAAGACACCTCATGATAAACAATAGGCCTATAGATAGATTATTGTGGAATAGTCTTCAAACCCTTTTGGGTATCCTGTACCCCAATGAAAATAATTCTTATGCAATAGCCCTATTTGCATAGAATGAGTCTAAAGACTAGAGAGGACCTATCCTAACAACATGAAAGGGAAAGGGTGGAACTTAATGTAAATGGTTTAATGATGGGTTTGAAAGGACTCCTAAAATACCCCTAATCTCTCATAGACCAGTGCCTTATCCAATGGGCAGTAGAGTCAAATACCTCACTACAACAAAGAGCTATGAAACAAGAAGACAATACATTCAAATATGGTGATGCCTTACATCAACCATACACCATCAACCAGATCATACTTTAACAATCTACCTATGTTTCCAACTGTGCCATCACTCATTTAAAGGATTTTAACCCTCTCCTTAGAAGAGATCTATAAACAAGTAATACATTAATTAGCATCCACTGAAAGACAAACATGAGATACCCTTGATACCCCAGTTCATACACACCTAAAAACCAGTCCTAGACCTAGTTGCTTCTATGAAACAACTCTATTGCAGACACAGGAAATGAAAATATAAAGATTGAAACACCCTTGATGCTTCAATCAATAAGTCTAAAACTCAAATGGAGACAATCTGATAATAGTACAAACATGTTGAAATCTTATACATAGGATAAAATTTTACAACTTGCATTCTATTCTCCAAAGCTAGAAAGGAAAGAGGGAACACTCTATATCCAGAGAAGAAGGAAAATATCTACAGGAAGAGGACCCTTCATGGAACTAAAAAAACCAAAAAACTTCCAAATTTTCAAAACCCTTGTAAATGATTTTGAAAATCCTTTTATAGGAACAAGGATTGCAACAAGAAAAGGATCAATTAGGGAAAAACTAGGTCTGCAAGATCCAAGTACAACAAGAAGTAAAGAATGCAGGAAACCCAAGAAACTCTAGAAAATCAGATCAAATTTGATGTACAAATGTGTTGGTTTCATACTCAAGGTTAACTACAGATACAAATTCAACTGACTTCTTACTACAGGAAACAAGAATTAAATGCCAAAGTCGGCCTACATAAAAACATGCATGTACCAATCATGGAAATCTCTTACAAAATCAAAACTCTAGCCACCTGCTATGAAAAAATTATCCTTTGTATTCATCAGGCATGGCACCGCATGCAAGAAAATCTGATCAGGATGGCCACACAAATCTCCCTCATCACTCTCTAACTACAACTGCCCCAGAGAAATCAACTCTGAACCACCTCCTTTGTCCCATACGGCAGCCACTTCTAACCCGGAAAACAACCCTGCAGAAAGATTTGAATTTAAATAGAAACACTTACTGGCTCAGATTTAAAATGTGACCATTGATCTAATATATTCTTGATAGATCAGGTAGCTCGCAATAATCAATACAACAGTCAACTAAGCATTTAAAAAGTCTTTTCCATGTCATCAGTCAATAGCTAATAAAAAATGAGCACCCCAGGGTCGCATAGCACCTTGGACCCACCCTACCGCTTAGATTCAATACAAAATGTTAGTCGCATGATCGCATAGCATGAAAATGGCCTATGCAAACATGTGACAAATCACTAGCATTTACCTTGTCATTTGCCTTTATGTTATGGTCCCACCTGGTACACCTGTCAAGCACCCATTCGCTGAATACCACCCAGTCACCTCTGACATAGGGCCCACCGACACCTACCATGTCACAAACCTGCCAACCAATGGAAAGCCTCCATCTCCACAACACCTAGCACTGGACCCACAACCATCAACTTGAATGCTTGGGAGATCAGACGGTAGTCGCATGATCACATGGGCTCAAAATATTCCATGCGATTATACGACCACCGTCGATTTTGAATCTGCGACTGAGATACTGGGCCCGCCTAACATCATATCTGATGAAGGGTGATATGCCTTGATGAAGGGTGCTCCCCTTAATACCACAAACACATAACAGAAATAGAGAAACCACAACAATATACAAGAACAGAAAATTGGCTTCTTATTATCTCCACAAATGTGGAATTACAAACTTTTAGAATTACAATATGCAAAGCCACATGGGCATTCCCTTACAATATTCTGTAGGACAAAGCCTCAAATCAATACCCAGATCTACTACCCAGAACTATTCTGAACTGCCTAAGACAATAATACAGCCTTCCTTATATAGGCAATTTTTCACCGCCTAGGAAGGTTCCAGAATTTTAGCCAATAAGGCCGACCAAACTTAGAATTATTTTATTTTACATTTCATTACATCATAGTCAGCTCAAGATAACCTTTGAAACCCGAACAAAAATTTTGAAGAAAATTATTTTTCGCCATTTCAGGTGGCCCAACTTCCGAAGACCATAAGTCATCACCAGTTGACCTGATCGGCTATTATAACCCCATTTCAAAAATGCCACGAAGCGCTCTACAGGCTTGACCAATGCAAGCGCTCGTCACCCAAATTTTTGACCTCATCCGAGGCCCCTAAAGCCTTCAAAACTGAGTTCAAAGTTTCTGTACCTTGCTGCCAATACCGAAAATCTTCAATATCTTCCAATATACACTTGATCTGGCAATGAAACTTTACTGGTAGACTTATATGACCAAAATGAACCTCCAAGAAAGAAATCAGATCATTCTGAGCACATACAAAAATTACCAAAAATAGTAACTTTCCATAAATAGTAGCTTTGCACAAAATAACCATTATTGAATATAAAAACATAAATATTTTTGGGTGATGCAAGATTGCTCTTACACCCAGGATGCTCCTGCATGAGACACCCGGGGTAATTTGAGAACTGACCCTGTCACGACTCAGGTGTGTAGAGGAAAACCAAGACGGTTAACCTCCTCCTTTGTTAGCCATGATGAATCTTCAACAGGTCATCATTTCCACTTGACCAGATATTCTTCATGTGTCCTGTTCCTTGTGCTTCTGCCAACATGACTATCCAGTATATCTTCAATCTCCTTAGTGTCTGAACTAGTTGCTGGAATACTCCACTGTGCTGTTGTGATCTCATCTTCAACACCTCCCTCATGATACTCTGTCAGATCTGAAATGTTAAACACTGGTGAAATATTTAGCTCAGTAGGTAATTCTACCTCATATGCGTTTCCTGAATCATGTTTCTTCAATATCCTGCATGGTCCAAACTTCTTCATTTTCAGCTTGTTATATGTACGAACTGGAAACCGCTCTTTTCGCAAATGAACCATGACTTCATCACCAACCTGAAATTCCTTATACCTCCTTTTCTCATCTGCCTTAACCTTATACTGTGCATTCATCTTGGTAATATGCTTCCTCACCTCTTCATGGATGTTCTTCAAGTGTTCTGCAAAATCCTCAGCTTTAGCACTACTTATTTCTCCTTTATCTATCTTCCTCAATTCAGATGCATTTCTTGGACTACTTCCATATACAATCTGGAATGGTGATTTACTAGTGCTCCTGTTGACAGAATTATTGTATGCAAATTCCGCCTGTGGTAAAATCAAATCCCATCCTGTTGGCTTATCTCCAACCAAACATCTCAGCAAATTTCCCAAACTTCTATTCACCACCTCTGTCTGTCCATCAGTCTATGGATGATGTGATGAACTAAACTTCAAATCTGTCTTCAACTTCTTCCATAATGTATGCCAGAAATATCCAACAAACTTAGTGTCCCGATCTGAAACTATGGTCTTTGGCAAACCATGAAGTCTCACTACTTCTCTGAAAAACAATTCTGCTACATGAACAGCATCATTAGTCTTCTTGCAGAGAATAAAATGTGTCATCTTTGAAAATCTTTCAACTACCACAAAAATTGAATCGTGTCCCCGCTATGTCCTCGGTAAACCAAGAACAAAGTCCATGCTGATATCCTCCCAAAGCTTCTCTGGTACAGGTAATGGTTGATACAACCCTGTATTCTGCTTCACTCCTTTCACCATCTGACATACTCTACAACTCTGTACAAACTTCTTCACATCTTGCTGCAACTGTGGCCAATAGTAATTCTCACTAACCAAAGAAAGGGTTTTGTCACGACCAAAATGTCCAGCCAATCCTCCGCTATGCTTCTCCTTGATGAGATTCTCCCTCATAGAACTTCGTGGAATGCACAACTAACTCCCTCTGAATAGCATATCATCCTGGATGATGAAATCCAACCATTTCGTCCTGTCTAGAGTAACAGGTTCTGTACAAGCTTTCCAAGCTTCACCAAAATCAGGATCCTCTGGATATAAATTCTTGAGTTCCTTGAACCCAACCACTTCAATCTACATTTCTGTTAGCAATAGTTGCCTTCTGCTAAGAGCATCTGCAACCCTATTAGACTTTCCACTCCTGTGTTTCAAAACAAATGTATAACTCTGCAAAAAATCAACCCATTTCAAATGCCTTTGATTCAATTTTCTTTGACTATTCAAATATTGCAAAGCTTGATGATCAGTATACAAAACAAACTCCTTAGGAAGCAGATAGTGCCTCCACTTTTTCAATGCCTGAACTATAGCATAAAATTCCTGATCATAAACATAATATTTTCTCTTGGCATCATTTAACTTCTCACTGAAATAAGCAATAGGTTTACCTTCTTGGCTCATAACAGCTCCTATTGCAGTACCACTAGCATCACAATCTACTTGAAACACCTTATTAAAATCTGGAAGTGCTAAAACAGGTTGTTCTGTAACTTTTTGTTTCAACAATTGAAAACTCTTTTCTGCCCCATTAGTCCACTTAAACTCTTTTCTATCCCCTCTCATTGTTTCAGTCAAGGGTCCACAAATACTGCTAAAATTTCTGATAAACTTTTTGTAAAAGCTAGCTAGACCATGAAAAGATCTTACCTTAGTAGCACTCCTTGGAGTAGGCCATTCAAGGATAGCATGTACCTTCTCTGGGTCTATTTTTAGACCTTCTGCTGAAACTACAAATCCCAAATACACTAACTCTTTCTTCACAAAATTGCACTTCTTCAAATTAATCAACAATTTCTCATCTCTCAACTTCTCAAACACCATACGAATATGCATCATATGTTCCTCCAATGTCTTACTAAAGATCAAAATATCATCTAGGTAAACAATGACAAACTTACCCAAAAATTCTTTCAGAACCTCGTTCATGAGCCGCATGAAAGTGCTCGGTGCATTGGTCAGCCCAAAAGGCATGACTAACCACTCATATAGTCCTTCCTTTGTCTTGAAGGCAGTCTTCCATTCATCTCCTTATCTGATCCGAATCTGATGATATCCACTCTTCAGATCTATTTTTGAGAAATACACAGCTCCACTCAAACAGTCCATAATATCATCCATTCGTGGCAATGGAAACCTGTACTTGATTGTGATCTTGTTTATTGCCCTAGAATCTGTACACATCCTCCATTCTCCATTCTTCTTTGGCGCTAATACCGCTGGTACAGCACAGGGACTCAGACTCTCACGGATCAATCCTTTCTGTAATAGTTCATGTACTTGTCTGTTCAACTCTTCACTTTCTGCAGGTGTCATTCTGTGTGCTGCCTTATTCGGCAAACTCACTCCTGGGATCAAGTCCATCTGATGACTGATCTTCCTGACTGGTGGTAATCCATCAGGCACGTTATCGGATACAATATCCTGAAACTCATTCAACAAATCTGCAACTTCTACAGGAACATCTTCTACTTCCTCTTTACCAACTTTTGGAATTAAAGAAAAACATACATGCTCATGCCTCATACCATCTAGGAAATTTCTTCCATCAACAAAAGTTATCCTTGCATTACCACATACCTTTTCTTCGATCTTCTTCAATGGTTTTAGCTTATGTCGCACTCCATCCTTTGTCAGGGAATAGGTATTCACATGACCATCATGTATAGCACATCTGTCAAACTGCCATGGTCTACCCAACAACATATGACATGCATCCATAGATATGATATCACACAATACCTCATCTTAGTATCTGCCAACCTTGAACTTTACTAGGCATTGTTCATTGACCATGACCTTGTGGTCATCCTGTACCCAGGCAATCCGATATGGATGTGGGTGTTTCTATCTCTTGAGCTTCAACTTTGTCACCATCTCTTCTGACACCAAATTGTCAGTGCTTCCACTATCAATAATCACATCACAACATTTACCTTCACACTTGCACCTGGTGCGAAACAGGCTCCTCCTTTGCTCAGGTTCATTCTCACCACTCAACAGGACTCTTCTGTTAATCAACGTTTCTCCTCTTTCAGCATCTTCAGAATTTGATGATCTGGCATCTTCATCTACATGTGCAACTCTGGCCTGGCCTTCATTTCTCCTGTCTGTTCTGCCTTGGCACTAAGGACATTCAAATGCCCTATGACCTTCTTCTCCACAGTGAAAACATGTTCCACGGAAGCCTCCTCTTCCAGATCTTTTTCCTCTTCCTCTTCCTCTCTGATCTCTATTATTCTGATCCTGGAAGTGATTGGAATTATTTCCGCGCTGATTCTGACTGCTACTAGCCTCATCCTTCTTTTTCGGATCTTCATTTCGGCCACCATATGATCGTCCACCAGATCGTCCACCGTGACCTCTTCCATTTTGTCTGCTCTCGAACTTCTTGTTCAGCTTCTCCTCTACTTTTAGGTAAAATTGGTATGCCTCTTCAATACTGTTCATTCGAACTAGATTCAGCTCCTCCTGAATGCTTGGCCTTAACCCATTAAGGTATCGGGCAACTTTCTCCTTATCAACTTCTGCATGGCCTGTTCTGATGAGAAGTCGATAGAACTCCTCTGTATACTCCTGAACAGATCTTCCTGCTTGCTTCAAACTTTGCATTTTCTTTAGTAGGTCAAGCTCATAATCAACAGGAATGAACTTTCGCTTCAATTTATCCACCATCCGATCCCATCTTGTGATTTTATCTTTCCCTCTTCTATTTCACTCCAATTGAATTTCTTGCCACCAGATCTTCGCATGACCTTTCAATCTGGCCTTCGCAAATTTGACCCTATCAGGATCTTCAACATCTTCATACTCAAAATATTCCTCACATTCATTGATCCAGTCGATCAATTCTTCTAGGTTAAGATTTATAGAAAATGTAGGAACCTCAATCTTAGGTCTTTTCCCAATCATGGAAATAGCCCGAAAAAGTCTTTCTTCCTCCTGGTTCACAATTTCAACTTCTCCTTCTTGATATTCTTCTTCGGCTTCATCCTCGCTTTTGTCTCTGACATTAAGATTCATTCCTCTATGAATCTCTTCTTGTAATGCTCGCACTTGTCTCTGCAGCTCTCTAACCTCAGGTGTTACAACACCATCTCTTCGGCCATGTTCCCTTCGTGGAGGCATTTTCGCGATGCGCGCTGAAACCCTAGCCACGGTCCTGGTGCAAACTGCCTCACAGTCAGTGATCTATTTACACACTCAAGAAAACTTTCTCTGATACCACTTGATGAAGGGTGATATGCCTTGATGAAGGGTGCTCCCCTTAATACCACAAACACATAACAGAAATAGAGAAACCATAACAATATACAAGAATAGAAAATTGGCTTCTTATTATCTCCACAAATGTGGAATTACAAACTTTTAGAATTACAATATGCAAAGCCACATGGGCATTCCCTTACAATATTCTATAGGACAAAGCCTCGAATCAATACCCAGATCTACTACCTAGAACTATTCTGAACTACCTAAGACAATAATACAGCCTTCCTTATATAGGCAATTTTTCACCGCCTGGGAAGGTTCCAGAATTTTAGCCAATAAGGCCGACCAAACTTAGAATTATTTTATTTTACATTTCATTACATCATAGTCAGCTCAAGATAACCTTTGAAACCCGAACATAAATTTTGAAGAAAATTATTTTTCGCCATTTCAGGTGGCCCAACTTTCGAAGACCATAAGTCATCACCAGTTGACCCGATCGGCTATTATAACCCCATTTCGGAAATGCCATGAAGCGCTCTACAGGCTTGACTGGCGCAAGCGCTTGTCACCCAAATTTTCAACCTCATCCAGGGCCCTTAAAGCCTTCAAAACTAAGTTCAAAGTTTCTGTACGCTGCTGCCAATACCGAAAATCTTCAATATCTTCCAATATACACTTGATCTGGCAATGAAACTTTACTGGCAGACATATATGACCAAAATCAACCTCCAAGAAAGAAATCAGATCATTCTGAGCACATACAAAAATTACCAAAAATAGTAACTTCCCATAAATAGCAGCTCTACACAAAATAACCCTTATTGAATATAAAAACATAAATATTTTTTTGTGATGCAAGATTGCTCTTACACCCAGGATGCTCCTGCATCAATATCCAACTCACTGCTCTCAACCAATTCATAGATACCGATTGTGCAAGCATGGTAATGGACCCACTAAGAAACATATACCCCCTGAAAGATCGAATAGCTGGTGCATAATCTCAAGGGCTTAAAAGATTCTATGAGATCATGCACGTATTGTAGATCAATAATCTTCGCCAATGTCACTGTAGTCTTACCCCACCTTGCTGTGTAGATGCCCCGATGAATGAGAGACTGCCACATCACAAAACATGGCAAGTAGGCCCCCTTTGACTTTTCCATTTGGCAACCAAACATTCTGACAGGTGCCAAATCACTATCCCTTCAACCAATTAGGTAACGCCACCTGTGCATACCTAGCATTGGACCCACTCATTTGAAGCGCTACAACTATGGAAGAATCAATGGTCGGTGCATGATCTCATGCCTCTGACACACTCCATGAGAACATGCGCCCAATGTTAGATCAAGATGGTGTCAGAGAGATGTTGGGCCCAGGAAAAATTAATGTTGCAGGGACATTAGAAAATTTGAGGAACTAGGACTTAGGAAAAGAAAATTAATGGGGAGACCTAGGCATAGACATAAAAACTATAGGGGACCCTGACATAAAACCTTAGTTGCATGATCGCATAGCATGGAAATACCCTATGTGATCATGTGACAAACCACCAACATGTGAAATGGTCATCATGATTTAGCACATGGGTATTTAGGACTTTAATGCCCTAAAAAAGCAACACTAAAATAGAACCTGGCTGGGGTAAGTTAGGGTTTTCTCTTGTAATGGCTAGATTATGAATTTTTTCTTAGGGTTTAAGGTAGGGACCATGAAAATAATGTAGTGGCCAGAGGAAAAATAGATATAGCCATGAAAATTTGCAAGTGTAGACCATTTTCTAAGAGCTTTTTGCTGTGATAGGAAAATGGGCTAACACTTGTAAAACACGAAAATGTTCAAACCAAAACATTTACAAAAGTATCAACACCAAGATTTGTAGTGGAAACCCAATTTGGGAAAACCCACTTTGTAACATGTTACTATTATGTTCACTTATTTGAAGTGAGCTCGGTGAAAAGCCAACCTTGTCAAAGGCTACAAACACACTGTCAGGTGTGACTCAGTTAAAGGATTTAAACCACTCTGTTAAAAGTGCGCCTTGTTATAGGACTTACATACACTCCACTAGAATGCAACCTTGTTCATAAGATTTATACCTATGACTATTAGGTCAACCTCTGTTAAAAGGATTTTGACTGATACAATGGTTAGAAAGTAGCAATAGTATTGATCTAAAAACCATAAAACTGACTTTGCAAATATTAGATCAAATTTTGTACACATATGATGGCTTAATGACTATGGACCTTTACCATCTCCATCACTGATTTTCTCAGAACTCTCTTCAAGAAATCACAATACTTCTCCTTCAGCCTTCTCTGCTTGTACAGTCAATAACATCAACAATTCTTCCAGCATCCTCTTTGTTTCAACCTCTAGCTTAGGTTTCCTTAATACTTCCTCTATTAGGTCAATACATCTTTTGTTGCTTAATCTCCTTTGTACATCTTAGGGTTAGGTCAGATTCGTCGAATCCATCCTACTTTATGTTCTTCAGCTATCCTTCTAGAAATATCTCAGATCTCTTAATAGATTTACAAAAAAATATTTTACAATGCATTAAATGCTTTTATACAATCAATAAATAAAGTCAACATGTTTTACATAATCCAAGAATTCAATGATGTCGGCAAGAAATCTGAATTCTCCCTCAAATGAAAAATACTGACCCTTGGTCAATACTGTGTTCAACTTCTTGGTCTTCACTAGAAAGCTTGGTCACCTCAAAAACTATTTCCTTGGCTAATATTGTCTCCCTCAACAATTAATTGATGTTTGGTCAACACTAAAATTACTCAGCATATACTAGCTTTGTCAACACTAACATCACTCAGCTTAAAATAGATTTCTTCACTTTTTCTCGGTTAAGCCTACTAGTTTAGTCTTTATTCTTACTTAGGTAAACAATACATTATCTTATCATTTGGCCACATAATCAAGTACTCATTGAAGTATCAAGATAACTCAACCTTTCCTTAGGTGCTATTGTTACCAACCTTTCCTATCCCCTTAGCAACAATCAAATAGATATAGCACTTTCTTAAATAGCAATAGTCTTACGAGTTAAGGTTTGACATCAATGACAATACAACAATTGCTTCAATTGCAGTTTCCAACAATCTCCCTCTTTGGCATTGAAGGCAACACCATATGAATATCACATGAATTACCAACCAGTTCAAAACTTATCTATCCATTAGAAATATTTATAATATCCTTAGCTTCATTCTAATACAGAATCAATTAGCCATGCGTGTATGAACGTCCACTTAATTTCTCCCTTTACTTGATCTTCCATAAAAATTTCATTCTGTGTATTCATCTATGATCATCTCCCTCTTTGAAAAAAATGTCAAAGCAAAAACTATAACATACATCTTGTAGATGTAGATATCATCTTTTTAGTTTAGTAACAATATTTCTCCCTCTTTCATCTTTTCTTATGACAGATTCTTCGCTTTACTATTCTTTTCACAACTCTAGGTTGTTCCTAAAGTGTGACTTGTCTCTGCATTAACTTGTTAGATACTCTTTGTAGTATATTTGGTGCAGTGGTCCTAGCTTGACTAGGAAGCGTCAAGTAGGGGAAGGACCCCTAATTGACTTCTTAGGTATTTATGAGCTTCTTTAGGTAAAGCCTTAGTGAATATGTCTGCTAATTTTTTCTTTGTATTCACATATTCCATTCGGACCTCTTTATCTTGTACTAGTTCTCTCAAGTAATGATACTTGATGGCAATGTGTTTGGTCTTTGTGTTCATCACTAGATTCTTAGATATGTTGATAGCACTTGTGTTGTCATAGAAAATGACAACTGGTTTAGTGATTTCTTCTTTCATGCCTACCAACAATTGCTTTATCCATATCAAATTTGAACAATTCACACTTGTAGCCACATACTCAGCTTCAGTAGTAGATTGGAAAATGCAATTTTGTTTCTTCCTTGTCTATGAAACTAATCTCTATCCAAGAAAGAAATCTCCACCACTAGTACTCTTTCTATCATCTACATTTCTTGCCCAATTAGCATCTATATACACTCTCAGTTCAAACTTCTCATGCTTCTTGTAGTACAATCCATAGTCAGCAATCCATTTCAAATATCTCATTATTCTTTTGACAGCCATCATGTGAGTTTCCTTAGGATTGGTAGAGAATCTTGCCACAATCCTAATAGAAAATGCAATATCTAGTCTACTATGTACAACATACTATAGCTTTCCAATCATAGATCTATACAAGGCCTGGTTAACTTCTACAACATCATCATTTTTAGACAACTTTTGTCTAGTAGCCATGGGAGTACTTACTAGCCTTGAATCTTCCATACCAAAGGTTTTCAGTATCTCATGAACATATTTAGATTGGGTGATGAAAATTCCTTTCTCCATCTAATATACTTGTAAACCAACCAAAAATTTGATTTCCCCAAACATAATCATTTCAAATTCAGTTTGCATTTCATTTTAAAATTTCTTACACAAGACATCTTGTCCACCAAATATAATATCATCTACAAAGATCTTAGCTAACAAGATTCCTTTACCTTCTCCATCTTTCATGTACAGGTTGCTTGTGTCATTTTTCCTTGAGAATCCAATCCATATTAGGTAGTTGTGCAGTCTCTCATACCATGCTCTGGGAACTTGCTTTAGTCCATGTAGTGATTTATTTAGTTTTGAAACCATGTGTCTTTTGTTTGGATCAACAAATCCTTTTGGCTGTTCAATATACACTTCTTCTAATATACCATTAAAAAATGTAGACTTAACATCCATTTGGTATACCTTGAAATCTTTATAGGAAGCATATGCAAGAATAATTCTTACTCCTTCCAATCTAGCTACAGGGGAAAATGTCTCCCCATAATCTATTCCTTCTTCTTGTGCATAGCCTTTGCATACCAGCCTAGCTTTGTTTCTTGTGATATGACCATGCTCATTCAGATTATTACAAAATACCCACTTTGTCCCAATGACATTCTTATTTTCTGGTCTCGGCACCAGAGTCCAAGTATCATTCTTCTCTATCTGGTCTATCTCTTCATTCATTGCTTCTATCTAGTCTTCATTTTCTAATGCCTCCTCTATTTTCTTAGGCTCAAATTCACATAATAAAAATGTTGGATGTCTTGCCTTGATTCTAGTCTAAAATCAAGTATCTTTATCTCCAATAATCTATTTAGGCTTGTGATGTCTCCTTACATATTGTGCTAGAACAGGTTCTGCTCTCGTTTCATTTTTCTCATCAGGTTCACCAACAAGATTGTCAGATTCAACTTCTGAATGCTCAGCAACCTCTCCCTAATACTTGACAACTTCTTCCTGTGGCTCGGCACATTCTTCTTCTCTCTTGGCATTATTTTCCTGATGCTCGACATTGCTTACCTAAGACTTAGCATCAAATGCAAGTTTGTCACTTGCCTCTCCTTCCTCTATATACACAAAAGATATGTAATATTTTGGTTCTCTTAAATTGTCAGCTTCATTTTTCTCTGCATACTCATCAACTTTGACATTCACACTTTCCACAATTTTGTTAGTGTTAGAGTTCAAACACTTAAAAGCTTTAATTTTTTTGGAATAGCCTAGGAATATACCCTCATCTCTTTTAGCATCAAATTTTCCATTTCTATTGTCCTTTAGTATGTAGTATTTACTTCCAAAAATTCTAAAGTACTTTACATTAGGTGCATACCCATGCCACAACTCATAAGGTGTCAGATTTGTACCTTTTTTGATCTGTACTTGGTTAAGAGTATAAATAGTTGTACTTACAGTTTCTTTCCAATACTTTTGTGCAACATTATTTTCAATCATTAATGTCCTTGCAAAATCCAAGATAGATCTATTCTTTCTCTTTGCTCTACCATTCTATGGAGGAGTTCTAGGTGTCGACATCTATCTTTTGATTCCTCTATCATTGCAAAACAAACTAAACTCATCGGAGATAAATTCTCCACCTCAGTCAGATCTTAGACACTTCAAGTTCCTACCTATCTTCTTTTCAACCTTAGCCACATACAACTTAAAAATTTGAAAAGCATCAAATTTTTCCTTTAAGAACATTACATGCATCATTCTAGTATAATCATCAACAAATAGGATAAAATATCTAGCACCACAATAGCTTTGTACACCCATCAATCAACAAAGGTCAGTATGAACCAAATCTATGATATTCTCAGAAGTAAAAGTTTTTCTCTTGAAACTAGACTTTGTCATCTTACCCAACTGACATTCTTTTCACATTACATTCTCAAGTTTATTCAATCTAGGTAGACCTCTCACTTTCTTTCTCTTACTAATTTCTACCAGATTATCAAAGTTCACATGACATAGCTGCTTATGCCATAGCCAAATATCATCAAGTTGTGCAAACATACATGTTTCTTCAGATAGGTCTAGATAGAAAAAATTACCTCTAGTTTGTTCTCCACTTCCAATTAGTTGACTAGTGGCATCAAATATTTTGGCATTTCTATGATGAAATTCCACTCGGTATCTAGTTCTATTAAGCTATGTAACACTTAGCAAATTTTAGTTAAGACCCTCAACCCAATAAGAATTTTCAAAAGTAATCTTATCAGTCAGCTTAATCAATCCTTTTCCTCTAATAGGACATGGTGCATCATTACCAAATTTCACACTCCTAACTTTATAATGATCTAAGTTATCAAACTTACTCTTGTCTCTAGTTATATGATGTGAACAACCACTATCAATAATCTATTTATCACTTTTTATCACATAAGATATCAATGTAGTTTTCTCATCCTCATCAGATTCAACTTTCATTACAACATAGACAACCCCAATTTCAAAATCATCACTATCAGTGTCAGTCTCTTCTTCGGCAATATAGAAGGATTTCTTACCTTTTCCTTTGTAGTCCTTGTATCTTTGGTAACCTCTATCTTCTCTTTTGTCTTTATGCTTTTTGTGTCTTTCTTTGTCCTTAGCATCCCTATCAGTACATCTAGCAGCTATATGACCAACTTTATTACATGAAAAACATATAATAGGGATTTTACCTTTGTACTTTAATTTTCCCCTTTTCAGTCTTCTAGCCATAAGAGCTTCTAGATCCTCAAGCTCTTCATTAGATGTGTCACTATCACTTTCACTTTCACTGATGCATCTTTCTTTTTCCTTCTTTGACTTACTCAGAACCATTTGTGACTTAAAAGAAGATTCAATATTACCAACAGTGAAGTTATCATAGTTAGAAAGTTCAAAAGCAGTAAGCTTACAAACCAAACTGTCCAAAGTAAGAGCATTGGTAGGGTTAAATCTAGATTCCTGAATTGTAGAAATTTTGATTGCATAGATAGGACACAGAGTTCTCAATAATTTTCTTATTATAGTTTCATCATCAATAATACCATTTTCTCCTCTAATAGCATTTACAACTTCTTTTATTCTACCGCAATATTGAGCAATATACTCACCTTCTTGCATTCTCATTTCATCAAATTTACCTCTTAGGCTCTCAGATTTTGCTCTCACCATATTTATGTCACCTCCATAAATGTTTGCAAAGGTGTCTCACATTTTCTTTGCATTACTGTAGTCTTTGATGTCTTCAAATTCTAGATAACACAGGGCAGATGCAATCTCCAACTTTGCTTGGTTGTGCTCTTGTTTAACTTTCATTTCCTCGGTAGTCAGAGGTGCAATAGGTGTGACATAGTCATGCTCAATATAATACTTTGTAGAATCACCAATACCAACCAGATGCAACGTCATCAAGCTTTTCCATGTAGGGAAGTTCTCCTTATTCAACTTTGGTACCTCCTTATAAATCTTGATCATTTGCTTCAAGTACCTTCAAAATTATTCTTTTTAAGCACCAACAACTCTGATACCAAATGTTAATATGATTTAGAACAATAGAGAGGGGGGCTGATTCTATTGTTCTCAGGTCCAGATGTATAAAACAAACTTTAAAACTCTTCAACAAATCAGATCTAATAACCAATAGCTACTCGATCATTATTGATTGCATAATAGAAACATATAACAGTGTAGTTTGCTTATCCAATAGTATCTAACTTGTAAAACATAGAAATATTCAAACCAAAACATTCACACAAGTATCAACAGTAGGATTTATAGTGGAAACCCAATTTGGGAAAAACCACTTTGTAACATGTTACTATTATGTTCACTCTTCTAAAGTGAGCTCGGTGAAAAGCCAATGTTGTCAAAGGTTACAAACACACTGTCAGGTGTGACTTGGTTAAAGGATTTAAACCACTCTATTAAAAGTGCACCTTGTTATAGGACTTACATGCACTCCATTAGAATGCAACCTTGTTCAAAGGATTTATACCTATGACTATTAGGTCAACTTCTGTTAAAAGGATTTTGACTGATACAATGGTTAGAAAGTAGCAATAGTATTGATCTAAAAAATATACAACTTACTTTGAAAATATCAGATCCAATTCCATACACATATGCTAGCTTACTAACTATGAACCTTTACCATTTCCATCATTGATCTACTCAGAACTTTCTTCAAGCAATCACAACACTTCTCCTACAGCCTTCTCTGCTTATATAGTCAATAACATCAACAATACTTCCAACATCCTCTATGTTTCAACCTCTAGCTTAGGTTTCCTTAATACTTCCTCTATTAGGTCAATACATCTTTTGTCGCTTAATCTCCTTCATAGATCTTAGGGTTAGGTTAGATTCATCGAATCCATCCTACTTTATGTTCTTCGGCTATCGTTTTAGAAATATCTCATATCTCTTAATAGATTTACAATAAAATGTTTTACAATGCATTAAATGCTTTCATACAATCAATAAATAAAGTCAACATGTTTTACATAATCCAAGAATTCAATGATGTCGGCTAGAAATCTGAATTCTCCCGCAAATGCAAAATACTAACACTTGGTCAATACTATGTTCAACTTCTCGGTCTTCACTAGAAAGCTCGGTCACCTCAAAAACTATTTCCTCGGCTAATACTATCTTCCTTGACAATTAACTAGTGTTCAATCAACATTGAATTTACTCAGCATATACTAGCTTGGTCGACACTAACATCACTCAGCTTAAACTAGATTTCTTCACATTTTCTTGGTTAAGCTTACCAGTTTAGTCTTCATTCTTACTTAGGTAAACAATACATTGTCTTATCATTGTGCCATATAATCAAGTACTCATTGAAGTATCAAGATAACTCAACCTTTCCTTAGGTTCCATTGTTACCAACCTTTCCTATCCCCTTAGCAACAATCAAATAGATGTAGTACTTTCCTAAATAGCAATAGTCTTACCAGTTAAGGTTTGACATCAATGACAATACAACAATTTCTTCAATTGCAGTTTCCAACACTAAGTTCAAACTTCCCTTCCTTAGGATACCATAATCCATAGTCCTTATTTTTCCTCAGGTATCTTAAGATTCTTTTTGTAGCAACCATGTGTGACTCCTTAGGATTTTCAAAAAATCTAGCAACTATCCCCACAACATGTGCAATGTCTGGTCTACTATGTACTATATTTATCAACTTAACAATCATTAATCGGTAGAGTGTCTGGTTTGCCTCTGTAGTTTCATCATATTTAGTCAGTTTGCAGCCTGTGATCTTCAATGTTCCAACTATTTTAGCATCTTCCATGCCAAATGTTCTCAGTACTTCCTCTATATACTTGGATTGTGTGATGAAAATTCCATCATTCTACTGAATAACCTGAAAGCCTAGAAAGAACTTAATCTCTCCAAACATAGACATTTCAAATTATTTTCTCATCTCATCAGCAAATGATTTACAGATATGATCTTTTCCTCCAAAAATAATATCATCCACAAATATTTTAGTAATCAAAATTATATCGTTAGAATCTCCTTTCATATACAAATTGTTGTTCTCACTAGATCTAACAAAACCAATACTTCAAAAATAAGTATGCAGCCTTTCATACCAGGCTCTCAATACTTTCTTCAAACCATATAAATCTTTGTGTAATCTACATGCCATGTCTTTCTTGTTTGGATCAACAAACCCTTCTGGATGTTCTATGTAGACTTCTTCTAGTATCCCATTCAGAAATGCACACTTAACATCCATTTGATAAACTTTAAACTTCTTATGTGCTGCATAGTCCAATAACATGCAAACTCCTTCTACTCTAGCAATAGGTGCAAAGGTTTCACCATAATCTATTCCATCCTCCTATGCATACCCCTTGTAAAATAGTCTAGCTTTATTCCTCATAACCTCTCCATTTTCATTCAGCTTGTTTCTAAAAAATCCATTTAGTATCGATAACATTCTTATCCTTAGGTATAGGTACTAAAGTCCATGTCTTTTTTTTCTCTATCTGTTCTATCTCTTCGTTCATTGCATTTACCTATTCTTCATTCTCTAATGCAACTTTAACATTTTTCAATTCAAACTCACAAACTAAGCATGTACATTGTTCTAACTTACTTCTTGCCAGCATGCCAGCTTACTTGTCTCCAATGATTTGGTTCTCAGGATGATATCTTCTGACAAATCTTGCTAGCACTTGATCTCTTCATTGTTTTTCATCATGTTTAGGTTCATTCCCTTCCTCGGTAGCTCCTTCCTAATTGTCAATTTCCCTTTCCTATTCCTCAGAGTTATTTTCCTGATGCCTGGTTGACACAGTCTACGGCTTCGGTAGGTACTCTAGATGTTCAATGTAATTGAATCTACCATAGTCTTTTGGTTCTCTCGTGCTTTCTTCACCATTCTTAGTATCAAATTCATCAACCTTGACATTAGTACTTTCAATCATTTTATTATTAACTTTATTTAGACACTTATAAGATTTTCTTTTTGTGGAATATCCAAGAAATATCCCTTCATCACCTTTAGAGTCAAACTTTCCATTTCTTTCATGTTTTAGAATAAAACATTTGCTACCAAAAATTTTGAAGTATCTTACAGTTGGCTTGTGACCAAACCACAACTCGTAGGGTGTTTTATTTGTGTCCTTCAATTGTACTTGGTTCAAAACATATACAACTATAATAACTGCTTCTCTCCAGTATGTCTGAGCCACATTCTTTTCTATCATTAGTGTCCTTGCACAATAAAATATTTATCTATTCCTCCTTCTAGCAATCCCATTTTTTTGAGGTGTTCTCAGTGCTAAAACCTGTCTTTTAATACCATGCTCATTACAATATTTAGTAAATTCATCATGAATAAATTCACCACCTCTATCTGATCTCAAGCATTTCAGTTCTTTCCTAATTTCTTTTTCTACTTTTTCATTATACCATTTAAACATCTTAAATGCTTATGATTTCTCTTTTAAGAACATTATAGTCTTTAATCTAGTGTAATCATCAACAAACAAAATGAAATATCTATCTCCATAGTAGCTCTATGTTCTCATGGGACCACATAGGTCAGTGTGAACTAGCTCCAAAATTCTCTTTGTTGAATAATATTTACTCTTAAAACTAGATTTTGTCATCTTACATTGTTGTCACTAGGGATTGCACCTGTGATGGCTAAGTATAAAACCTAGCAATTCTATGAAACATGAGAATACTCTTAGGATGTGGGACTGCTTCACTAAGAATAAACCTCTGGATTGAGGGCCAGCTTCCCCGTTTGTATCACCTGAACTGAACTAAACTTGAAGGGAAAGGGAGAGAGATTGCATAGAAATGAAATAACTAAAATTTAAACTTAGGTGATTCACCAAACTGGATAGATCCACAAACTTAAAATAGACTCATCATGTAATCCAGCATATAACTAGAACATCATAACTCTTCCCAAATCTGATTCTTCCCTTAGAAAATAATCAGGTGCTGGTTGTAAATGAGAAGGGAAAATAGATTCCAGAACTCAAAGACATATAAACACACATAGATTGAAACTTTAAGAAAAAATAGTGCTTGTAAACATCAAAATGAACAAAATATCAAGTAAAGGATCAAATTTCAATCATAATACATGACATCAAATCCATCAAATCAAGTCACAAAGCTATAGAAAAAGAAGGACAATTGCTATTAACTAGAATAAAAGGAGTCAAAGCACCAGGTTGCTTCTCCAAGAGCTAGAACATTCACCTTGTGAAAATGAGGGAAGGAAGAACTAGCCTTCAATCACCAAAGGTGAGAGGCATATATAGGAAATCTGGAGAATCTGTATTGAAGTCCACTACTTCACCAAAAATAGGAAAACTCTCCCACCAGGACCATGATCATGCCACTCTAAAATTCAGATGCCCAATTCTTGAGAATCTAGTGGGATGGAAAAAGTGGGGTCCCTAAAAATAGGTAGTCAAAAGGGAGACCATTCACCCACTAAGTCATGCATCATGAAGGAAAACTGACAATGGCTTATAAAATGCCACTTGTCAATATCTACAATAAGACCTTGCAATGACTTTACATTTAAAATCTTCCCCCCTCTATCAAATAAAGTGGATTCTAAATATATTTTAGAGATGATCTCAACTCAATAAAGAGGAGAAAATCTCAAATATTTACATCTTAATTTAATCCACATATCATAAACATTCTAAACATAACACCCCGCCCCCCCTCCATGCTAAGATACATGATTCATATAACATTCATAACCTAAGTCAAAAATGAATTCAACAATGGGAACCTATGGCATCACAAAATTAATATAATTACCTTCAAGAAAGATAATTATATTAATATCTTAACAAAACATATCCATGCCCATGGAAAAGCATATCAAAAGAAGGATAAATATTGCTCAACCCTAAAAAGGGGAGACAAAAGAAATATGTGTCATAATGAAACCCTACATTTGAGAATGGGATCACTGCAAATATGGCAACTACAACTTGGCACCTGGCATCTTTCTAAACTTCACTGCAACCCAGATAGCAACTTTCCTTTCTAGATTAGGAAACAACAAACATTTCTTCTTGATTCGGTAACATCATGAGGTAGGCACTTCGATGGGTTTCATTTTCAATACATTGCATTTTTGAAAGGCTCTGTTATTGAAATGGCATTGGCTATCTCCTTCATTTGTTTTGCATTTGAATGTTGTATTGCTCACTTCATAGTGACTATGGTACTAGGGTACTATGATTCATTTGATTTCTATGTTATGGCACTGAGCATATGATGTATCACTCCTTGTACTTGTGAGGGCATTGCACTTGTTTGAATTTGAAGAAGCTATTAGGGCATGGTTATATTACATTCTTCTGGATTTCCTGCATTTGATATTGAGTTGCATCTTGTGACATTGAGCATGTTTATTGTGTTTCCATTTTGATTTGGTCCCCATGAGCTGCAAATGCCATTGTTTTGAGTGCAGCATCGATGCACTATTGTGTTGGACTCGCAACATTATTTGCATTTCTGTCATTTATAATATCTCTACACTTTCTTTTGTTGTTTAATGCCCATGGCATCACGAAGGCATTCGCAATGTTCTAAAAATGTATTCACTATTGTACGGCCCATGAACTTACTATGGCATCTTCATTGAATATATCTTTTCATTTGAAAATCCCAAGAACTTACTATGTGTTCACTATTTAAATTATGTATTATGGCTTCACATCTCTTTGTTATGGTACCTGATACACTATGTTTATCCTTCTCTATTTTGAAAAGACTAGGGCATAGTTAAATGTGAATTCTCTATTTGAATAAGCCTGAGAACATAAGGCTATGGCACCATGAAGGCCCTAAGATCACATTCAATGGCATATTAATATTGACACAATGCAATGCATATTCAAAAAGGCTCTGCATTTGATAGCATCTTGGTATGAAATTTGGCATCATTGTGTTGTTTGTTATTGGTGTTCAGTGCATTGCTACTATTTCAAGGGCATAAACCCATTTTGTATTCTCTATTTGTATTTGATACCTATATTTCACTCCTGGCCCATGAACATATGAAGCTCATACTTTGAGCTAGGGCATGACATGCATTGTATTACTGTTATCAACCAAGCCTGAGAATGTATTGACTTTGTTCATTAAGGGCATTGTGAACAAAAATGTTGGCACCATGTTATCTTGCTATTTCTTATTCTCATCAGCCTGAGACCACTAAAGCTAGGGCATGACTGCATGTAATGTACCATGTTCTAGCCCAATATCTTGAAACTAGGCATCATTTGTTCATTATGTTCCTTATAGCTGCAGATAATGGCATCTGGCATTAAAATAGCACTGTTATCACTATTACATTGTGATTCCTTGTTATAAAGGTATTGGCCCAAGACTTGGTGCTGATTTAAAATTTTGTTTATTATTATAAAGCCCGAGAACCATTTGGTTAGGGCATGGCCATTATGTTTTTTCTTTGCTCACTGTCGATCATATATATTTAATGTCTTCATGCCAATGAGATATGTACACTAGCATCATCACATTGATAGAAATGTTGGATCATTGCTTATTGATTATCATTATATATAAGCCTTGATATAATGACATTCATATCTCTATTTTTGGGACATCATCTTGCTGCTTATATCATATAAGCCTCACTGTTGTGCACCAGTGCCATGCCTTGAAAAAAAAATCATTTTGATATTGCCCATCTGGTTATACAACCCTGATATAATGTAACTATTGCTATCAACCTCAACCTATGCCTTCTCTAAGCATTTGCCATTTGATTTGTGCCACCACTATATGTTTACATAACATACCCATACCAATAATTTTTACATGTTTATCACTTGGAATTTTAGGAAATGGAAATCCTCTTTTACTGGTTCATAATTGCAGATTATCATGATTTCATGTCATAGCATCATTGCAGAATGCAGATTTGAAATACACGAATGCCCTAAATGTAATGCATTGAGTTAATCTTTAAGCATCATTTGTTGTACCCTTTTCTAGATATGTGGATTGTGTGCCCTCTATTAGCACTAGTAAAAAATTTCATGGCTGCATACCCTTTTTCTTGGCCTCTGCATCCTTTTTCCTTATCTCTGGTTTAAACCCTAGGTGAAAATTTTGAAAATCTAGCCGTTGTAGTGAAAAGCCCTAAAAATGCCCTGGCCTTGTTCTAATTTTGTGTTACTTTATTTAGGCCACTTAAAACTCTAATACACATGTGCTAAATTTATTAACCTCTTTGTCATATGATTGCATGAACCTTTTTCATGTTATGTGATCTTGCGACTAAAATTTTTATTTTTGGGCCCCCTTTAATTTTTCCCGCTATGCCTAGGTTTCCCCAATTAATTTTTCCTAAGTCTTAAGCCTTTGTTTTGTGTGGTTGTTGCTTGCTCACAAGACTACAAGTTTTCAGAAGGTTCTAACATGTGATTACGCAACTTCACAACACCTGTCCCGGTGGGCCCTATTGTCTTTCCCTACTAGCAGTTAAAGAGTCTTCAAAATCTATGGTTAAGGCATGATGTTAAAGATGTGCGGGCTTTAACATCATGCCTTAATGATAGCCATTGATACGTTCTATGAAATATTTTTGGGTGGGCCTCCCTACCTATGGATGCTGACATGTCATGATCTTATTGGTTGTCTAGGTTGACATGTGGCATGTTGTCAATGTGACTGTGCATAGTCAGGGATCTGGGCCCATTGTCAGAAAAGTGTTGAATGGCAGCTTCTCATTGGTCTAGATGGGATGAGGTGGACTATGTTAGTGGGTCCATGTATTTTCGAAGAGGTTAAAGTGTTGCATGATCTCTTGGCTATCGCTACACCGCAAGGGTAAGTTGCATGATGGATAAGTCAGTGGTGTAGCGACAGCCGTCGATCTTCACTAAGGATGAAAAGCTTTATGGTGGGTTCGATTTGCCACATGGTGCTGACTTGTTTTTTCCTGATTGGTTGAGGCATTGCCGATTCAAAGTGTTGTCAATGGGACCTCCTTGCCGACATGTTTTGAGGGTCTTGACATTGTCAGAAAATCAACGATGGGCATATGATCTTATGGGATGTGTCAGAGGCTTAAGATCATGCGATAACCATCAATTCTACCTTTTTTAGAGGGGATAAAGTGTAGCGGGTCCACATGCTAGGTGTGCTTGTTTATCATTAGTTGATTGGTACACATTGTTTGACTGGGATGGTGTTAGTGGGGCCAGTTTCTCCAAGGAGGTTAAAGCACTATAGGATCTTGCGGTTGTCACTATACCACTGGGGTAAGATGCACGATAGTTAAGTGCATGGTATAATGACAACTGTTGATCTCATCTAGGGGGAGATACTTTACGGTGGGTCCTGTTTGTCAGAGGGAGCTGACATGCACATTTTTCATTAGTGTTGACTACTGGCATGGACATGGACTTTTTAGGGTTTCATGACTATTGTAAAGATTAACATAAGCCACCTGATCTGCCAGGAAATAAAAGGATCTACGATCACATTTTAAACCGAAGCTTGTATCTGTTGTTTTTCAAGTTCAAATTGTTTCTTTAGGGTTTGGAGACAATGCACTGAATGAAGCCATATTATAGGACCATTTTTTATCGTTCCAGCTTGGTTGTGGGTGAGATTTTATGAGGATGGTCCTGGTGGTTGTTCCAGTGTGAATTTTTGTCCTTGGAGTTGGTATAGGGTTAGATCTCTTGCAGAATTTGATGATTATTTTTTATCTTACTAGCCTTATGCTTGGAGCCTATCTTGTCTGGCTTTCATTCTTTTTGTTGAGTTAGGTAGTTTTGAATTTGTTGCTTTGAATGATCATCAGTGCTTGTTGCAATCCTTGAGATAAAAGGATTTTTTATGATCATTTCAAAGGCATTGGAAGTTAGGTGTTCAAAAAAATTTTACTTGGTGAGCCCTATTCTCAATCAAGGGGTTGTAATAGTTTTTGATTCAGTGTTTGTTAATGAAAGAAGAAAGTTGCAGGTCTAACCTGTAGTTTGTAAGCAAGGTGCATTGTGATTCATTGTATACAAAGAAGGAATTCATCATACTTAATACAAATATCTAATTCTTACCTTTCCTTTGTGTCAAGTTAAGTAAGCTTTGAGTTTTCTAGCTCATTACATATTGTTTTTATGTATGTATCTTTGTTCTTGAGTTCTGATCTAGGATTGGATTAAAGTATGCTCTAGGTGGGATATGGGTTTTCCCTTGTCTATGTAAGGATGTCTTGTAAGCATTAAAGATTAGGATAAATGTATTTATGGCTATGAATTCTTAGGTATTCTCAAATTTGTGTGTCTTTGTGTCTAAGGACTCTTTCCCAATGGATGAGGCACTGGCCTAAATGAGTATTCCTCTTGTTAACATACACTGGTTGAAGTTATTACATCCCAAATATTGAAATCATTAACCTTTTCAAGTTTTAGGTCCTTGGTTGGGTGGTTATGTTGCCCAATAGTAATGGAGAGTCAATGAGTGTGAGGTTAGCATTTAGTACTTTCTTACTATCAATAAGTTGTTTAGACCCAGTCTTTGGTGTGTGAAGTATAGTTTTCACTGGGTTAAGTGCACCCACCTTGGTTTTACAAAGCTAGAAGTGAAGAGGGCAGTTGTGTCCCTATAGTTGGTCTAGTTACCCTAAGATCCTTATACATTTTGGAACTAACCAATCCTAAAATCAACCTGAGGGTATATTGGTAGCCTAAGAGCATAATCATCCATTTTCAACACCAACACCCTCAACATATATGTGCCATGTGAACACCTATGCAATAGAGTGCCCTATCTGATTCATAGATTTATGTACTTTGCCATTAGCTCTATTCAAAACTTGATGCCATGGAGCCCTTTGTTTATCATAGCTCAATTGATGCTGGATCATCTGAATGTTCCCTATTTGTACACACTATGTGTGCTCTTAGCTCTTGATGTGATCATGACATAGATCATGAGGTTTCCCTATCATGATCAGCATCAAGGGCCCAGATCATTCATGGAATTCATCACTAGATTAGCTTCCCTATATCTTCACATGAAACAAACATGTCAGTGAAAACATAGTGCCTTTTACTTTGGTAGCTCCTTGATGCACATGCCCTGAGCATAGCCCATGCTAGAGGTGTATGACTGAGTACATGTATGCATGCTCATAGATGTTGTGGCACCATTCATTTCTTGGATCTATTGGATCTAACCCCTTTTCTTCTCTCTCTCTACAGGTTCAGGATCATAGGAGCACACCAGGAACACAAAAGATCAACTCACATTACCAGGCAGTGTCTGGTACCCCTACATCTAGCTTCTTATATTCATGTATATTTGTACTCATTTATGCAACTCTTTCATTTGCTATGCTCACGGCATGTGTGAGCTCACATGAATGTTTTCTTTTTAGTTATTTCCTTTATGTACAACATACTCAAGATATTGGTATATGCACATGTAATCTTAGATGTAGTAATTATCTCTTTTCCTTTCATGTACTTGCAATAAATGAACAAAAATATTAATCCAAATCACCTAATAACACAAACTAGGGTATAGAGCTCATCCATTAATTAGGTTTCCAAAATGTGCAAAAATATGACAACATTTTGGCAACCTCTTTGGAGTGCTTGCCTACTAAGCATCCCGACCAGCTGCCTTGAAGATCCATTGGGAAATATAGTCATAAAGCCTAAAAACTAAACTTGGCTCCCAACCAAAATAATCTTCTCCTCAACAAAACTAAAACAACTATGCTGGGGCACTTAGGGGAAATGGGAAATAAAAATTTATATCCTACCCTACTCTAACAAGTCTCAGCAAACTGGTCAAACAAATCCATTAACTGGATTGTTAAAATAACTTCCCATTCTTCTCAAAACATTATACTTTTCACACTTAATGCTAGCAAAGAGAAGATGGAACATACAAATGTACTACATTACCTGGCATATCAATTCTTGGAAATTTTAGTCAATACAACTCACCTCAACTAGATCAGAGGTGCTATCCTCCCAGGGAAGCTAATAAGGTTGAACAGGCTCCTGGTCACTAGTGAGTGAACTCTTGATATCACTTCCCATCAAATCATTAAGTATAGATGCCCTACCTACCCCCATCTAAGCTAGCTACCTGATAGGACACCCCCTTGAGAGTATGAAACTAGGCTTGTCTTGTTGCTCAATGTGCATCTCATGGATGTCTTTAGCAACGTCTTCAAATTCTGGCCCCTCCATGATAGTCTTCTTCAACATTTCTTCTTCTACAATTCAAGGATCATACTCCTCATCAACTAGAACATCCAATAGCTTATTCAAGTTATCAAACTACATTAGGTCCTTAATAACTACCCCCATCTCATAATCCAGGAAACATGAATCCTGAGATTCATCATCCACTTTATTGCAAATAGGCCTAGATTCTATTACTGGAAAAACATTAACTTATTGAAAAGAAAAGTCTTCCTTAGGGACACACATGTTATCATATGTTTCAAGGAGCTGAGGAATACCAACAAAAGTTGACCAGAAAGCATTTATCATAGAATCAAAATCTTCTTGCTGGCCTAGACTAGCAACAACTACATCTTCTTTCTTATCATAATCAGTGAAGTCAACTAGTGGGTCCTAAACTATCTCTTCTTGCTCAATATAAGAAGGCATCTCTTCAAACAAATCAGCTAGACTCTCACCTTCTTTTGCTTCCTGATCCTTATCTATCTACTCTAATCCATCACTACATGATAAATCTTCTTGTTCCTCAACTTCATCATAAAAAAGTACATTCAAAGGATAAGATTCATTCTCTTCCTAGTTTATTGAAATTTCATGAGGTGTGGGGAGCTCTTCAGGAAGAGGCTCATAGGGCTTAATCTATTGTGGGACAGGCTCACCATCATAAAGGAAGTTGAACATCTCAGATGTTTCCTCTATAGGAGTAGGATGAAGTGGCTAGAAATTTGAGATAGGGTCATGGATAGGCTCTAAAAATGCATGGGGGTCAAGGTCTTTTTGACTAGGATTTTGAACTAAAGGAGAAATCCTAAAGCTTTGAATTTCAATAGGAGTGCTAGTGGGCTTACCAGGTAAGAAACTTGGAATTTGAACCTTCTGAGTCTCTTGTCTAGTCTGCAAAGCTTCTAGGTTCTCCTCAGCATCATGAGGTCTCTTCTTATTCTTGATCTCCCCCTTAACTACAATAGGAGTATAAGTTGAGTTGTCATTAGGTGAAGAAATCACCCCACAAAAGTCCTCCTTCTGAAAGTTCACCAATGCCATCTTAGGAGGCTAAACCTCACTTGTGGTGGCAACCAAACATTACTGGCCTAGTCCTTGAACCATCTCCTATGGCATGGTTACATTATTCTATACCATGAGGGCTTGAGCATAACCCACTGGACAAACTCCTTGAACATGTTGCTGATTGCATGGGCATCCCCATTGATAATCTTGTACCATGTTGTTTTGAGCCACAAGAACCAACTCTCTAAACACACTAGAAGTGTTAGGATTGTAAGGCTAACTGGTTTTTTGGTTGTAACTTCTTGTTTGATTTTGTTGGCCCTGCTAGAATTGAGGCCTATTCTGCTGATAATGATTCTAATAAGGTGGCTGGTAAGGCTGCTAATAGACTTGCTGGAGGGGTTGTGGGTATTGCTGGTAAGGCTGTAGGGAAACTTGCAAATCAAACTTCTTACTCACAGTAACCAAATTATTAGAGATTGAATGCAATGCTTTCACAATATTATCCAAATCTTGGGCTTGGCTTGCAACTAGGCTAGTAGCTTGTTGAGTAGGAACTGGGATAGGTGGAATAGATGCTAGAGCTAGAATTGATTATGGGACAGGGTGTAACTCTAGAAAAATAGGCATTGGTGGTCTTGGAGCTATCTTCCCAGCTAGGATTAGACCGTTCTTAGCCCTTATGGCAAGATCATATGCTACTGGAAGTTTATTCCCACCCAATGACTAGATCATAACAAAAATATCACTATTGAAGGCTCTCAAATAATATAGGAAAGTATGCTGGCTGGATGGCCTAATGGTAGCTAGTATTCTTTTCCATGTTCTTTGAAATCTAAAATTAAAATCCATCATGTATTCTTGAGGTGCTCTTTTGATAGTAGCTAGGTGCTCAACTAGCAAAAGATGGTCTGATTTATCTTCAAATTTATTGGTCAAGGCTTCTCCTAAGTCATCCCAATTAGTAATAGAACCAACTAGTAAACTTCTAAACCATTGTAAAGCCTTACCCTTAAATGAGGCTACCAACAATCTCACAGCAACATTATCTTGAGTGATGTTATGAAGACCACAAAGAGATGCCACATCTCTTATGTGTTCAATGGCTGATGTTTGATCTTCTCCTGTAAAGATAGGCAAACTTTTGAGGGCTGAAATAGGTATATCATTATGCTGCTACAAATTTAGAGGGCTACCTTGGTTGAAGGATACAAAAGGGTGTGGTCTAGGCTAAGCCATTGGAGGGTTTAAGGGAGCTTGAGATAATGGAGCTTGAGTAACTGGTGCTTGGGTTACTGGTACTTGAACTGCTGAACAAGGGTAGATTTCTCATGATATGGGGGGTGATAGGGAGAATATGAATTAGGAATTGACATGCTTGCTCATCAAATGACCTGGTAAAAGATACTTCTGAAACTTTTCAGCACTTAAACTGCTAAAACCAGTAGATTTCACTTAGAGTCACCATGGTGCTAGAAACAAACCACCTCTTAAAAGGCTGATTGTACTCAGATCACACCAAAATCTTAGTAAATGATGAGAAACAAAGTGTCCCACTAGGCCTACCAAAAATTCATCATGAATAAATTCACCACCTCTATCTAATCTCAAGCATTTCACTTCTTTCCTAATTTCTTTTTCTACTTTTTCTTTATACCATTTAAACATCTTAAATGCTTCTGATTTCTCTTTTAAGAACATTACAATCATTAATCTAGTGTAATCATCAACAAATAGAATGGAATATCTATCTCCATAGTAGCTTTGTGTTCTCATGGGACCACATAGGTCAATGTGAACTAGCTCCAAAATTCTCTTTGTTGAATAATCTTTACTCTTAAATCTAGATTTTGTCATCTTACCTTTCTAACATTGATGACACATTTCATGATCAAGTTTTCCTAGGATGGGAAGACCTCTAACCTTTTCCTTTCTACTTATCTTGATCATGTTATTAAATTTTAGATGACATAACCTTTTATTCCATAACCATGCATCCTCATATTTCATCATTAAATAGGAAGACTCAACATTTTCAAGATAAAATAAGTTACCTTTGGTTTGTGCTCCTATTCCAACAAGTTTTCCTCCATTATAAAATATATTTACCTTCTTGCTCTCAAAAGCTACTCGGTGACCTGAGTTGTTAAGTTGTGCCACACTTAGCAAGTTATAATTTAGTCCTTCTACCAAATAAGCATTATCACATCTTATTTTATCATATATTAGTAAAGATCCTTTTCCTCTAACCATACATGGTGCATCATTACCCATTTTTACAGATCCTCCATTATATTGCTCTAGATGATCAATTTTTTCTTCATCACCAGTCATGTGATGTGTACAGCCACTATCAATGATCCATGTATCATTTTTATTAACCTTAGAAATGAGTGTTGTCTCTACATACCTTTCTTCTTCCTCAAAGTCATCCTTCATCACAACAAATACTACTCCAACATCATCATCTATATTAGAATCAGATTCATTCTCTTCAACAATGTAACATACCTTTTTTCCCTTATCATTGTTGTCTCGGTTATCTTTGTTGTAGTGTCAGTAACTTCTTTTACTTCTTCTCCCATAGCTTCCTTCACCAGATCAATCTTTATTTCTATCATCTTCTTTCCTATTTGGGCATCTAGCAGAAATATGACCAAATTCTTTGCAATTGAAACATGCTAAAGGTAATTTACCTCTATATCTACCTTTCCCTTTAGGTAATCTCCTGGCCATAAGAGCTTCAAGCTCGTCAAGTTCATCATAAATATTGTTGTCACTATCATCCTTATTATTTCTACTGCTAGACTTACTGATCTTTAGAGAAGATATAAAAGAAGATTCAATAGATGGTACAATACTATTATCAAAGTTGTTCAGTTCAAAAGTTGTTAACTTACCAATCAGATTATCAAGTGTGAGAGTACTATTAGGTACTGACCTCATTTCATGTACTGCAGAAATTCTGATTGGATAAATAGGAAATAAAGTCCTTAGAATTTTTCTTACCACTGTATTTTCATCAATGACACCATCAGATCCTCTAATAGCATTAACTACCTCCTTTATTTAGTTTGTATACTATACTATATTTTATCCTTCTTTTATTTTCATATCATCAAATCTTCCTCTTAAACTTTCTACTCTAGCTCTCTTGACACTTGTATCACCAGTATAAAATTGAGTAAGTTTATCCCACACTTCCTTAGTAGTAAGACAATCTTTGACATATTCAAATTCAGAATTTGATAGAGCATCAGCAATCTCCATCATAGTAATATTATGCTTATGTCTATCTCTTAGTTGATCAAGAGTCAAAGGTCTAGTAGGTGGTGCAATGTAGCCATTCTCTAATAAACTGAGGGCAGAATTCCCAATTCTAGATATATGTAGTTTCATTGGGCTTTGCCATGTTGTGAAGTTATCCTTGTTCAGCTTTGGCACTTCCCTCTTATAAATTTTGTGATCTTTATGTTTAAGTCCTTAAAACTATGTTCCAAGCAACCGATATGCTCTGATACCAATTGTTAGAATAATTGAGAGGGGAGTGAATTAGTTATCCACAGTCCCTATTACAAAATGTATCACTTAAAACAAATTCAGCTAATTTTGCAGCTTGGTAAATAATAAATATTGAACTATCTGTGACTTTATCACTTACTAGTTAATTGCTCATAGTGATTATCAACCAAATCAAATATGAAACATGTGAAGTATGATATCCAAAAAATCATAATATAAAAACATAACACAAGAGACTTAATATGGAAACCCTGTAAAGGGAAAAACCACCTAGGACTGGTAACCCAAAATATTTTAACTCTTCTGAAGTGAGCTCCACAAAGAGTTAACCCTATTAAAGGTTACAAAACACCTGACAAGGTGTGACCTTGTTAGAGGATTTAACACTAATAGTTATCATCCAACTATCATTCACTATGGGGTTGATAGGATAATAATGTACATTATATGAATGACATATAATACTTTCAAGTCCACTCGGTTAAGAGATAAATATTTCTATTCAGTTCTTCAATATTCAATAACTTACTGTCCCTCAGTAAAATCTCTCTGATGCTCAGTTAACTCTGTAGTTTGATTCTTCTTCAACTAGTTTGATCAGGCAAGCATGAAGAAATGTTCACATGATATCTCTACAGTCTCCTTCCTCCAACATCTATTTTACTGTGAAACCCTAGTCTCTTAAATAGACAAGTAAACCATTTTCTCCTCATCCATTAGAACTTTCCACTTAATCTCCTTCATTGATTTGCTTCTTAAACTTTCCCTCAGATGATGTGTTAGTAAGACATTTTGTTTCTATCCTTTAGACCTTCTTCAAATTTTGTTAGCTATTGATCTTGTAACAAACTTTATCTTCCACCTCGAAATCATACACTTTATAGCTCATCAATTTATGTTGGATAAACTACTCATTTAGTTCTTTTGTCCATACTCAGTTAACAAAGAAATGTGTTAGTGAACACAAGCTTAGTTTATACTATCACTCAGTATACACTACACTGACTTGGTATATACTAGAATGCTTCATTAACTGACCACACTACTTTGTAACATTTTTCTTCCAACTTCATAACAGATTAATGCAAAATAATTAAGTCAATAATATGAAGTCATAGAGTCATCAATAAGTTACCAAGAGTATTCCTTATCCTTATCTATCATATCCATCTTCCTCTATGTAGATATCTTGGTTTTGCATCTTTTCTCTCCTCTTTACAGATGTGTAGATATTTGCAACTACCATGATAAGTACTGTCAAAACCAGTTGACATCAATGACAACATAACGATTGATTTAATTATATTACATAACAATTTAGTGCTCGATGATCTCTAATCACTTGAAGTTCATAAATAAGGTTCTCAATCAGTTTTAGTTCATCAACTATCACATCACAACTTCAGTTAGATAAGACAAGGCATTTGTGACATCTTATTGGTTGGATAGACTCAAATATTTGGAGATATTATTTAGAGTGAGGGCTTGGAGGATTATGATGCTAAGATTCCTTATTGATTTTATATTCATTTCTTAATTTTTTGAAGCTAATATGTTTAAGATACATCTACCACATAGGGTTCCATAATAATTTGGTTGGATATAAGGTGAACCTTAGGGTTCAAGATATTATTCTAGGAAAACATGAGAGGTATAGTTTTGTAACCCATCTTTGCAATATGAGGTGGCATTATTAGAGTTTACAACATTGGTATTGAATCCTTTAAATATATCTACAAAGATGTTATGGATTCCATCTCTACAAACAAAAAACTAAACTATTGCGAAGGATTGTAAAATTTATTTTCTAGGGATAAGAAAGTGTGTGAAGTCCTATGATGGTATGTGTTGCCCAAAATTTGCTATTTTACAAATTTGGTGAAGTTTCCAGGTCTCTATTTTTATCCCGCCCTGCTGCAACTTGTTTTCATTTTTGCAAATTAGATCCTCAAAGTTTCATGGCTTGCGATCTAAGCCTCATGTTCTTCAATATGTTGTCAAGCCCCAGTTTAGATCATATGACCTAATTCACAAAGCCCTCAGAGATATTCAAGTTTGAATGGTTGCAGGAAATACTGTTGCAGCGTTTCAAAAAAAGGTTCAGTGTCAAAAACCCTCTGTGTTTTCTTCCTTTTAGTCTGAAAGCTTAGGATGTTTTCAACCTTCATCCTGAAAGCCAAGTGTGTTTTTGACCTTTAGTTTGAAAACCCTCTTTGTTTTTTACCACTTCAGTGCTTTGTTATTCTTCTCTGGTGTCAGCATTTTCCATGTGCACAACTCCGATCAGGTGGGCCCAGTGGTTGTTTTTGAAGAAAGCTAGCAGCCTGTTGCATGATCGCATAGCCCCTTTTTAGGCTATGTGAACATGTGACAAAACATTAGTCATGTTGATAAGGGCCTACACTTTGGTGACATGCCCGTGTTTCATTGGTCGGCTGGTCACAAGGTCTTACAGTGGGCCTGGGATGCAAGTGCGGTAAAGATTTGATGGTGGTTGCTTGTTGACATGGGATCTTCCAACCCCATGCAATCATGTGACAACTATTCGATGAGATCCTTCTATCGTGGGTCTGATGTGCCATGTCACACTGATGTGTTCGAGTATGGTTGGTCACTATGTGTTGATAAAGATTTGTAGGAGGGCCCAGGGTTGGTAAAGCAAGTGTGCAGTTGTGCAAATAAAGGGTTTCACATGGTCACTGGATGGAGCCAGGGTTAAGGAAAAGATTAAATGACTTGGTGACTAAGGAGAAGGTGAACCCAAGGTGAAACTAGGGTTAGGTTTGCAGTGCAATATTGAGCTTGAGGTGTCTTGCGTGGCAGTGGAGAGAGATTCTAAGAGGCTTGTCACATGATCGCATGAAGGATTTTGAGCTCATGCGATCATGTGACTAGTGCTTTTTCAAAGCAGTGCAGCTAGTTTTCACAGGCTTTCTTCTGTGAGAATGTTATGGTGGGGTAGCTCAAGAAATTGATGTTGCAAGACATGCCCAGTTATGGGAAAATGATGAAGAATTCTAGGTGGCCATCAGGGGTCGAATCTTGTCCCAGGGGGGTACCAATTAGCATTCATGTCAAGACTTTTGTGCAGAAAAGTGATGAATCTAGGTTGTTCATCTACAAGCAATTGTAGTAAAGGGATGGGCATGAGAACAAGATATTTGATCAGACATAGTGTTGTAGATATATATTTATGATCAGTCTTGTTTACCCTAGGGTTTGATATTAAATTGTAAATCTTGTAACCCTAGTTAGATTTTGGACTCCTGCCTGTGTGTAGTGAGGGATGTATATAACATTTTTTGGAGCTTGTAGAGCTCAGAGTTTGCAATTTGTAAAAGTGTTTTTCTCTTTCTTGGGGAGTTATCCATGGCATTTTTTCTACCCTCTGGCTCTTACAACTTGTAATCTTTCATTGAAATCTCAAGTTTGATAGAGGCTATCTGTGGCATTTGTTCTACCCTCTGGTCTTTTCCTTATTTGTATTTCTCTTATTGAATGTAATATACTAGCTTTATTGGAGAAGTCTTGGAGTTCTAGAGCCCTTCTTTCTTTTAGCTTATATGTGTACTACTATGTATGATCTAATTTGAGTGAGTTTGTGGGTATTCTTCAGCCCCCTGTCATTCTATCTCATTCCTATGCCCTTTTGCCAAAGAGAACATTTGCTTGCAGGTCATAGGTTGTGTCTTATGTCCAAGCCCTCCTATGAAACACTTATGCAAGCCTATCTAGGGAGATTATGTTCTATTAGATCTGAGAGCCTTCATGCTAATTTGGTCAGTGTATTGTATTCATTTCATTTTGGTGCATCACCTAGTAGGTAGTTTTCTTTCTTGTTATTTCCCTTTCATGCACTCCTTCTAACCCTTTCCCTTCAAGATTTACTTTCCTGTGAAGAGAAAACTAAGATGATAATCCAAGAGGAACCAGCCTAGAACCTGGAGGTCTCATCTCAGTTAGCAAAGGTCCCACAATCTTGAGATGATTCCCATGTTATACTGAGTTATCAAGACTACAAGAGCTTGAGACAAAGGTGCAAATTCAGTGTATAACAATTCTGGCATGCCCAGTGGGACTAAAGTTCAGATTCATGTTCAAAGTATGCTATCTCTGATATGTTGATAGCATGCTACAGACCTATAAGAGGTCATTTTGCTACATATCTGGTGACTCCAGAAGGTCTACTAGTGTCAAATATTAGATGCTAGTATGTTTCAAGCTTTCATTTCCAAATTCCAACTGATTGTATGAGTAGACATGTCAAGTTACTATGGACAGTCAGGTTACTCACCATCCTATTATGAGAGTAATGCTTAATGGGTTGGTTAGTAGCCTTATCATAGTCATTTAAAGCCTCCTTTTACCCCAAGCTTTCATACTTCTCAAGGGTATCAATATATCCAATATGCCCCAAATGAGTTTGCCCTTGTGAAAATTTATGAGAGGGCCCTCTGACAAGATGGATCATGGGCACAAGAGGCACAACAACAAATGCAAAGCTAGTTGCCCCATCCTTCTTACCACCCACCCTCCCCTTCTCAGCCTTTTCAACAATAGGTAAGGCAATTTCAAGAGAAGAAAAAGAGTGTGTTGCTTGATTTGATCAAGTAGGTATCTAAGATCAAGTTGCAGAGAGAGTAGGAGGCTTAAAGTTATTATGAAGAGGTAGTCCCATACCAAATGATAGAGGCCCATGTTGATGATCAACAAGTTAAAAAATTTCAAGAAGAGATCAATCATCAAGCTGATGTTGAGACAACAAGGTTGAGATCATAGATTGCTCAACAAGAGGCTCGTAGACCTAAGATCCCAAGCTAGAAGGCCCATTTATCTATGCCTTCTGTGTCTCCCTCTGAGCCCCCTCTGTTTCACATCCCAAGTTTTAAGGCAAAAAATTCTTTTCAAGAGCCTATGCTTGAGATGCAGCCCACCACTCTACAAGAGCAGCCTATTTAGAGAAGTGAGTTATCCCAAGAGACCCCTCTAGTCTCTCAGGATGATGAGGTGATTTAGATTCCCCAATGGACTCTGCCTCCTAGTTGTTAGATGCCAAGTTTTTTCAAAGATACTAGTCTAGTATCAGAGAAAGGGTCTGTGGTGAATGAACTTTCATGTGATCAAGAGGAGAGGACATCTGAGGTATCAGTGTAGATTGATGACTGTGGTGAAATGGAGCAGCAAGATGGGGAGGTGGAGGTTGATGCTCAGCCTAAGCTCTTGGTTGATTTTCTTGATGAGCTTCCCCTCTTTGTTGTTGATGGAGAAGAGACCATGCCATTGCCTATGGCTGAAGGTCAATTAGAACCAAAGGTTCACCATCAACAAGAGGTTGATATAGAGGAGGATGCCATGTCCTTAATGGATGAGCTGCCTGGTTTCATTGAGCAGGATGATAAGGATGTGATCATAGCCACCTCTTTGAAGTTACAATAGCTAGAAGAGATTGATCCTGAGGATATGCTGATTCATGAGCTTGATCTCATCTTTGAGGAGGAGACTTCCCAATGTGCAGAGGATAGCCAAGGCCTTGAGAAAGATTGTTTGGAGCACATCATAGGAGGCTTGTGTATGGAGCCTATTTTTAATAAGCTCTTGGTCTATTTACAAGAAGAGGATGACAGTTCCCTGACCATAGTTGAGGAGTTGACATGGCTGTCCATGATGGAGGGCAACCATGAAGATGAAGAAGAAGCCATCAAGGAAAGTCATGCCTTCAGACTTTCAAGAGGCTACCCCATTAGATACTTGGCCCAAAAGGAGTTCACTAAGACACCTCCATGTGATCCATTTGAGGTGAGTGAACTTGATCTTGTTTTTGCAGAGGGAGTGCATCCTCATTTGCCAAATTTTTATGTGCCTCACATCCTTGTAGCTATCCTCATGAGTCCAATGCAAAATATCCTAATGAGAAAGGGTAGCTACTTTTATCAACCAGTGAATGGTTTTGTTTGACCAAGTCCCTACACTAGTTAGTTTAGGCTAGGTTAGCTTCCTTGCTTTCTAGATTAGTTTTTCCTACTTTCCAAGAAGTGCCCGTGCACAGTTTGTCTTGCTAGTTCAGTTTTCTCTCTGTTGAAGTTTTGTGCTCAAAATGACTCCTATGCCCAATGTATATGTCAAGGTCACTGGTCCATGTCTAGTACGCTGACATACCGTAGAAGTCACCAAAATGTTGCCCAAAATTTCCTATTTTGCAAATTTGGCCAAGTTTCCAGGCCTCTATTTTTATCCCGCCCTACTGCAACTTGTTTTCATTTTTCTGAAGTAGATCCTCAAAGTTTCATGGCTTGTGATCTAAGCCCCATGTTCTTCAATATGTTGTCAAGCTCTAGTTCAAATTGCATGACCTAATTTGCAAAGCCCTCAGAGATATTCAAGTTTGAATGGTTGCAGGAAATACTATTGCAGGGTTTCAAAAAAAGGTTCAGTGTCGAAAAACCTCCGTGTTTTCTTCCTTTTGGTCCAAAAGCTCAATATGTTTTTGACCTTCACCCTGAAAGCCCAGTGTGTTTTCGATCTTTGGTTTGAAAACCCTCTGTGTTTTTTACCCCTTTGGTGCTTCATTATTCTTCTTTGGTGTCAACATTTTCCATGTGAAAAATTCCGATCAGGTGGGCCCAGTGGTTGTTTTCAAAGAATGCTAGTGGTCTGTCACATGATCACATAGCCCCTTTTTAGGCTATGTGAACATGTGAAAAATTTTTAGCCACACTGATAAGGGCCTGGAGTTTGGTGATGTGCCCGCATTTCATTGGTCTGCTAGTGACAAGGTTTTATAGTGGGCCCGGGATGCAAGTGCAGTAAAGATCCAATGATGGTCGCATGTTCGCATGGGATCTTCTGACCCCATGCGATCATGCGACAACTATTCGATGAGATCCTTCTATCATGGGTCTGATGTGTTGTTTCACGCTGATGTGTTCAAGTATGGTTGGTCATCATGTGCTGATAAGGATTTGCAGGAGGGCCCGAGGTTGGTAAAGCAAGTGCGCAATTGTGCAGATAAAGGGTTTCACGTGGTCGCTGGATGGAGCCAAGGTTAAGGAAAAGATTAAATGACTTGGAGACTAAGGAGAAGGTGAACCCGAGGTGAAACCAGGGTTAAGTTTGCAGTGCAATTTTGAGCCTGAGGTGTCTTGTGTAGCAGCAAAGAGAGGTTCTATGAGGCTTGTCGCATGATCACATGAAGGCTTTTGAGCTCATGGGATCATGCGACTAGTGCTTTTTTAAAGGGGTGCAGCTAGTTTTGGTGGGCTTTCTTCTATGAGAATGTTACGATGGCGTAGCTCAAGAAATTGATGTTGTAGGACATGCGTAGTTATAGGAAAATGATGAAGAAGTCTGGGCAGCTGTCAGGGTTTGACTCTTGTCCCGAGGGGGTACCAATTAGCATTCATGTTGAGACTTTTGTGCAGAAAAGTGATCAATCCAGGTTGTTGGTTTGTAGGCAATTGTAGTACAAGGATGGGCATGAGAACAAGATATCTGATCTGACATAGTGTTGCAGATATATATTTATGATCAGTCTTGTTTACCCTAGGGTTTGATATTAAATTGTAAATCTTGTAACCCTAGTTAGATTTTGGACTCCTGCCTATGTGCAGTGGGGGATGTATATAACATTTTTTGGAGCTTGTAGAGCTCAGAGTTTGCAATTTGTAAAAGAGTTTTTCTCTTTCTTGGGGAGTTATCCATGGCATTTGTTCTTCCCTCTGGCTCTTACAGCTTGTAATCTTTCATTGAAATCTTAGGTTTAATAGAGGCTATCTGTGGCATTTGTTCTACCCTCTGGTCTTTTCCTTATCTGTATTTCTCTTATTGACTATAATATAATGACTTTATTAGAGAAGTCTTGGAGTTCCAGAGCCCTTCTTTCTTTTAGCTTATATGTGTACTACTATGTATGATCTGATTTGAGTGAGTTTGTGGGTATTCTTCAGCCCCCTCTCATTCTGTCTCATTCATGTGCCCTTTTGCTGAAGAGAACGTTTGCTTGTAGGTCATAGGTTATGTCTTATGTCCAAGCCCTCCTATGAAATACTTATGCAAGCCTGTTTAGGGAGATTGTGTTCTATTAGATCCGAGAGCCTTCATGCTAGTTTGGTCAGTGTATTGTATTCATTTCATTTCGGTGCATCACCTAGTAGGTAGTTTTCTTTCCTATTATTTCCCTTTGATGCACTCCTTCTAACCCTTTCCCTTAAGGATTTACTTTCTTGTCAAGAGAAAACCAAGGTGATAATCCAAGAGGAACCAGCCTAGAACCTAGAGGTTTCATCTCAGTTAGCAGAGGTCCCACAACCTTGAGATGATTCCCATGTTATACTGAGTTATCAAGACTATGAGAGCTTGAGACAAAGGTACAAATTTAGTGTATAACGGTATGATAGATAAAAGTGTGTAAAATCCTATGATGCTATGGTAGATAAAAAAATTTTGACTATAAGAATTGGAAGTGCTAGTATCTAAGATTGTCTGTTAAGATTTTTTTTCTCTACATTCAATATGTGAGTGTAGGTCAATGATGATAAAGTAGTGAATGAGTATCCTATAGATATGAAACACAAAGAAAATTTGTTACTGCATCAAGAGAAGCTATTGATTAGAGTCAATGTCTATCATTTTAATGAAACATATAACAATAGGTTTGTATATATATCACTTATATTACCAAGCTATACAAAGGAATATATCATACAAGTGATAGGTACATAAGCTATCTAGCTTTTGCATAACCAAATACACATCAAGTATCTCTAGTTGACATAACAAGTACATAGCGAGTAGGTCACACAAGCATCACAAGGAAAATAGTGACTAGTTCATATATGCATCATAAATACAATAACAATTGAAATCTATAAGCATAAAAAAAAAATACTAGATCAAAACTACACAATAGCTAAATATCTACATTCTATATTGAATCTCAAATAGTAAATAAATGTTGGTGCTTTATGCACTACATCATGGGTCCAACTATTTTTCCTCGTATTTTTCATCAATGAAATATAGAAAAAGGATTTTTTCATACAACTTTTGAGCTCCATCCTAAGCTCACAAGGTTAGTTGTTCCATCTCATAGATAGAAAGTGGACAAGTGCATCACATACTAAATAAAATACCATCCTTGATCCTAAGTATTTATAAAAGTAATTAAGCAACCTAGCTTGAAAAATTCCAAATTAATTTCCTATAGGTGACTATTGACAAGTCTGTCCTCATAGGAAGTTAAGTATTATTGACATATAGCTCCTAACTATACTAATATTATCAGCTATCTTCTTCACAATTCTAGGCAACACCTTGCATTAATCATCCCCATGCTATATGTGATTTCTAGTGACCACTCGTAATACAATGATTATCTTTTTAAAAAATTTATCTAGATTGTAAGATAACTACCTTTTACCATACAAAATATTGGATAGACTCTAGAAATTGTTCACCTCCATGAATCAGGTGAATGCTAACAAATCCAAAAAGTAAAATAACTTAGCTCTAGTGATTTTCCACTTGTATGATCCAATGTGAACCTTTTCACTATTATGGTATCATATCAAGAGTACAACTTGTGAAATTCACCTCTACTAACTAGGATAAGATTTACTAATTCCTTGACATAGCCTAGAAATTGATCATCCATGCAATCTAATGACTTCCTATTAGTGCATGAATATTTCAATGGATCACACTAAGAACCAAAACACTTCATTGCTTCACATTAACATGTATCTTTAATAAAATATCAATTATATAAGGTAATAAACTTATTGATTTGCCTTTAGAACATTGGTTAGAAGTAAACTATGTAATATTAAATATAAGTTATAAGGATTTTATACACTTTCATAACTATATAATACCTTTTTTGACCTTATCTAAAGCCTATAAAAGTAGGAAATTCAAACAAGCTAAGAAGAACTCATATCCTTGTATTTTTCAATCCAAACCTTCTTTCTATGGACTTGAAGTCATAAGGTCATCCCTCACCCAAGGAGTGTGTACATGCCCACTTATAAATGGATCAATCTCACACATAATTCTCTTCATAGTGTTTCTCATAGGAAGCCTACACACAAGTTCTTGTAACCATGAGTTTAAGGATTTACTTTAATTAATATTAATTCCCTTTAAGGATATCAAGATCTTAGTTAAATCCTTATATTAAAATTCATGATTCAACATAAGTATTCTATAACCCTTCTAGACCTTCCTTATTTAAATAGAAAAAGAGTTATTAATCCATCTATAATAAATTTTCAATTTTTAAACACAACTTGCAACAATAATTAGATGACGAGAATATAATATATGCTATGCCATCATGTGACTAACAAGAAATCAATACACCACTATTAATTTAATGTCTATAAATCTAATGGATTTGTCCAATAATCTAACATGGAAGCTTATTGTGAACCTATTTCTCATACCACCTTTACATAAAATAGTGTAACATATATTCACATGTCTAACATTTTTATAAATTTTAAAGTTGGCCCATCAGATATACTCCAATGTGGGAGTACACAAGTATGTAGAGTTTCCCACTGGGGCTGAAATGTGAAATTTATTAATACCAATTCATATAATAATTATTGTATCATATTGCTCAAATGCTAATAAGGTAGAGGGTTAATCAATAAAATAAATATCAATGCATACACTATCCTATAATTATTGTTAATATTAATGGTATTATAAAATTAATATAGTTCTTAAACTATCTTCTAAATCATGGTGTTTTACTTAGCATTAAGGAAGTATTTTTCAATAGGATTCCTAAACATGTCATATAGTTTCCCTAAAGAAACTGAAGACCATGTTATCCAGCTAGAATCATGTGGATGATTTAATAGATCATAATGTTGTACAATTTTTCTCAAATAAATTATATCCACAAGACAAGATGATATCTTAATAAGATTAAGATTCTTGAGTTACATCTACATATGATGGTCCCAACCAAAAACTATCTATATACTTAAGTAAGAACTAGTACATAAACAATATAATATTTAATATAGTAGTGCCATATAATCACTGTTGATAAGATCTAATTCATAATCAAATGTTTGTGCATAAAACACTAATAAAATAAAGCATTGCTTCTAATATAAATACAAGGAAATAATGGTTAGAATGTTGTTATAAAATTCATTCTACAATGCATTAACATTCTTTTATTAAATTTCCTAAATGAATGAGAAGGGAATGAATTAGTTGTAAAATAAAGCTTTTTCAAATTTCACAAATCCAATTCCATATTATTAGTTCTTTAACCGCATAACCAAATCAAATGTAAACATGAATAAGCACACACAATCTAAATCATATTTTTATGTGGAAAATCCAAGATGAGAAAAAACTCAATGAAGATAATTCTCATGAATAAAAATATTAGTTGAGGTGAGTTTTAAAAATTATGGTTTACTATCAAAATGCTCACTGTAGTTAAAAAATTCTTCAAAATGAGGAATATTTAGTATTAGTATAATGGATCTGTTCCCATTTTTTCACACAAATTTGTATGTTCAAAGAAACCTACCCCAGTCAAGAGGGAGAATAAAAATTTATAGCCTCCATACAATGTCTTTGATAGAATATTGGCAAGCTAAAATCATTTTAGGATTTTAGGAAACCCTCCAAATCTATTTATAGCAACTTTTGTTCCTTCTTCTCTAAGCACTTCCAATAACCTTTCTTCTACTGTGTTGAATCTAAGGGTGGAGTGGTGGTATAAGAACCCTAAAAATGAAGTAAATAAGGATACCATACCATAGAAAACCAATGAAGGATGACATGTAGTTAGAAGGAAAAAGGAGAGACATTCCCTAAATGATCAAGGTAGATTGGAAGTAAAAGGTAATGGAGGGACAAGTAATAAAACTATTAATTGCATCTCGGTAATCCCAATCTCCTACAAGATCCTTGAATATTCTTTTGGGAAAATTGTATCCATTCAGGTGAAAACAAACTACCACTCCTCTACCTCGACATTTAGGGTTAGATCCTTTCGCTCCTATTAACAATTCACCATCCAAGGTGTCTTGGCCTCTAGTAAACTTTACATTACAAAGGAATGTGGACAAAAAAATCATGACAAGATAGTAAATTCCTCTGATATCTCCATGAGGAAAGTAGCACAGAGTGAGAAAAAACCTAGATTTTCCCCATGGTCATTACATTATGCTTCACGAAATTGGAATCCCAAATTTGCAAAAATGAAGGAAAAGGTCAATACCATTGGCATTAAAGATGTATTCACTAACAATATGTGGTACTACTATAAGAATAACATCCTATTCACTAAATAGGGCAGTCTTAGGATTCCTATGGGGAGGATTTCACAATGGGTGGAGGATAGTTATAAGGGTTAGGTAAGTATCTCTATCCCATATGATGATTTTTTATACATTGATTGTAAGGATGAAAATTTAAAGGAAATAATTTTACCACATAAAAATATCTATTTTCAAGGTTATAATTGTAATAGTTTTGATTGGAAACCTAATTTAAATCCCCATAATTTACAATCTACTAAAGTAGAAAAATAGTTTTTGATCTCTAATCTCCTAGTTGAATTACTACATATCAACATCCTAATAAAAACAAAGTGATTTTTTTGGAAGATATGAAAGGTTAGAGTAGAATTTTATGAACTCTTCTAATGTGAAAATTAGAGTGAATTTGGATATAAATATAAAATATATCACACCTGTTAAATTAATCACAAATCATGTATTATATCTTAGTGAGCCAAATCATGCATTATATCTTATTAACCCAATAATATATCATGGTCATATGAAGACACGGGCAGATTTCAATGGAAAAAACAACACTCTATAATCAAATAGTGATGTAGTCCAAGGAAGGCGAAATCCCCAAAGGAGATGTTCAACCTTGAAACTAGAGATTACAGAATAGAAATGACAAAAAAAAATTATTTTAATCAATGCCAACATGTAAGGAAAAATGTTCTTTAATTATCATAGGAAAATAGATTTACATCAAATTGGCCTTCAATATGTAATATTACATTCTAGGTTTATAGACCCGATTAATTACCAAATCAAATGCTCACCTTCTTGATATCCTCTATATTAACCCACCCCTAAACAAGAACTACTAATCTACTTATATATAATATTTCTAGTCACAAGTCATCTTATCCGATCACAAATCTCCCAAGAGAAGGAAATGTATTACAACCATATAGGTTAGGACCCAAATACATAAGAACATCCCAAACTAGATATATCAAGTCATGTGAACATACAAGGAGGTCAGATGCACATACAAGGACATAGAAAAATATGCCAATTAGCATCATTAATCGTGAAACTCCATCGTAAGTTGAATCAGGCCAATGTGTTCATTAGAATGGGAAAGCTAGAATAGGACCAGACCAATCATAAGATAACATAATATAGAAACATAGGATCAAGCTATCAAGCTAGACATAGGATCTCTATGATGTCTATATCACATCTTAAGGATCACAAAATATAATGAGCCAACTGGAATGATTGCTACCTAAAACAGAGAAACTACCTAACTGGAACAAAACAAAAACCAAACTAAAAGGAAATATTTTTGGGTGCTGTAAGATTGCCAATGACCCAAGGATACTCCTACATCAGACACCCTAGGTGAATAGAATATTTTTCATAAGATGAAGTTATGAACAACTAATAAGATTCAAGACATAAATCCCATGCTCATTCTTGACCCACATGTTCTCCTCATCTGTGTTGGCTCTTCTCCTTGTAGGACCAAACTTGAATAAAATGGTTGGGCTTGAAACATAGGTTAGGCACTCAAACTTGACAAGGAAAACAAACCAATTGATGAGGATAGAGAGAAATCCTCCCTCTTCTTTGAGCTCCACATTCACCCAGGCAGGTATTGCCTTATCTGCACATTCAAGACACCTCATGACAGACCAAAGGCCTATAGACAAATTAATGTGGAATAGCAGTCAATCTCCTATAGGTATCCTATACCCAAAAGATAAAAATTCTAATGCAATAGCCCTACTTGCATGGAATGAGACTGAAAGCTAGAGACCTATACTAACAGTAAGAAAGGGAAAGGGTGGAATTGGATGGAAATGATTTTAAAATGATTGAAAGGACCCCTGAGATACCCTAAGTCTCTGATAGATCAGTGCCTTATCCAATGGGCCACAGAGTCAAATACCCTACTACAAGAGACAGTTATGAAACAAGAACACAATATGCTCAATGTGTTGATGCCTGACATCAATCACACACCATGACCAAACCTCAACTTAACACCCACTTGTGCATTCAAGCATGCTATTATCCATCAAAGGATTTTGACCCTCCCCTTAGAAGAGACCTATGAAAGGACAATACATTAACCAGCATCCACTGGAAGACAAGCATGACCTATCTTTGATATCTTAGCTCATACATGCATAAACACTAACCCTGAACTAGTTACCTCTGTGAAGATAACTCCACTTGCAAACACTTAGGAAATGCAAATAGACAAATCAAACACCCTTGATGTATGATTAATGCATTCAAAATTCAAATAGAGATAGCTTGGTGATAGTAAGAATAAATTGAGTCCTCATACATAAGACAAATCTATTACAATATATATTAAATTCCCTCAACCAGTAATGGAAATAGAACACCCTATATGCAGAGAGAAGAGGAAATCTGCAGAGAAAAAAATTTCACTAGAACTAACAAAATTTAGAACCCACTCTAAGTCAAAAATTTGACACTTTATACAACTAGCTACCATGGGAACCCAAAACGGGTTGCAACAAGCTACAGACAGCTAGGGCATAGCCTTCACCAACCAAGCCAATCAAAATTACTGTAGGAGCAAGAAACACAGGCAACCACGAGCACAAAAAAAAAAGTCCTTAAAACGGCACAAAAGTCATCATGCAATCAAGCAACAGGCCTTTGGACCAACTGGCAACCAATGGCGCTACCAAACCAATCAAAATCCACCAAAGAAACTATAAATTCTGGTACTACTTGTCGCTGCAAACCCTTCAAAAAATTTGAATTCAAAATCCAATGGTTACCTTCATGGTTCCAGAAGTACACCAGTGGTCTTCATTCAAAATTGGATCAACTTTATATCCCCACCATCAGATCTTCACTTTCCTGGGCTCGGCAACCTTACAATTTCTTTAGTGGCACAGTCGCTTAGTCATCAACCTATCCGCCATAAGAAACTGGGCTGAACATGTGTCTTCATCACATGATTGGAAGGCACCAAAATAACCCTTGTGATCATGCGATGGTGGCTTCATAACCGCACAATTCTGACCGTAGACCACCCACAAAAATCTTGAGCCCCACCACCAATCGCTGACCAATCAAAACTGAGCACACTGGCAAGACCCGCATAGTGGACCTGCCCTAACTCCACAACTGTGATGTTAGATGGTTAGTCAAATGATCACATAGCCCAGGGATGGGCTATGTGAACATGTGACAACCCACATACTTTAACCTTGCCACAACCACCACCGCTAAGTCCTAACGCAAACGTTAGTCACATGATCACATAGCCTGGGGATGGGCTATGTAAACATGTGACAACTCATGGACTTTAACCTTGCCATAACCACCACCACTAATTCCTAATGCAAACATTAGTCCCATGATTACATAGCCTTGAAAAAGGCTATGCGAACATGCAACTAACCGTTAGCACTCACTGCTGAAGTCAAACATGCTCGGGCACTACAAACACAGGTCCCACCGCAAACCCCCTACCACCTAGCACACCGGCAACCAATTGGAACACAGCATGGGGACCATGGACCCATCCCCAAACAAGCTCTCAAAATAAAATGGTGGGTGCATGATCACATGGGCTTGAAACCTCCCATGAGATCATGCGCCAACTACAGGATCTGCTACGTCACCCCTGCGTATGCCATATTACCACCTCTTACCGGGCCCCAATGACATGTGTCAACTAGTTGCATGATTGCATAGCCAAAGAATGGGCTATGTGATCATGTGATAGCCAACCAAAGGCCACCACATCACCACCTCTTATAGCGGGCCCACCAACAAACTGCCAAGAATTCAGTAACTATGCAACTAATCATTCACCAAGTCATGAGATGTCAGCCGCTAACCACCAGGAATGAAGAGATTGCGTGACTAAAGAGAAATAGACCGCCCACCAAGTCACTGAGTGCTAAGGGAATAATCACCAGAAACTAGCAAACAGGAGATAACCACAAGTCACCAAGTCATGGAATGAAGACATAACCACCACCCAAGATGAACAACAGGAAGAACTGGACCCACATGGACAGGTGGCAAGTGGTCACATGATCGCATGTCAGAGAAGTCTGACATGCAGCCATGCGACAACTAATCAAACAAAAGCCTTTGAAAACTTGGGCCCACCACCCATCGCACTTGTGCAGTTAGGGAATAACCAACAAACAAGAAACTGCGAGGTTGAAAACACATAGGGTTTTCGACACAGCGGAAGACCGAAAACACATAGAGTTTTTGACACCAAAGGATAAGCGCACAAAAGCAGGAAGCATAGGGTCAAAAACAATGAAGGCCGAAAACACACAGACTGAAAACACACATGAACTTTCAGAAACACTGTGGGTTTTCGGCACTATGGCAATTTTTGAAATATTTCCAGCAGGCTTTGAAATTTGAAAATCTTTTTGGGTTTTGTGATTTAGGAGATGTAGATTGGACTGAAGCAAGGTGACAATAATAAAGAGCATGAGGTAGGACATTTGAAAAACACTTGCAGGGGAGAGGCCAATCTCATAAGATTTTTACTATGACAGAAAATTGGCCTAATAGTGGCTTTGGTTGGGGATGATGGGTAACTTGTGCCCATGCGAGAATTCAGGATTTCTGGGAGAGCAGACCACCAACAAGACAAAAATAGGGAACTCAAAAACATAGGGAATAGGAAGGAAAAGCACACAACATGAAAGGGAAAGACTATACAAAGATTTACATTATTTACAACTAGGCTCAAGGCCCCAAAATTATGATCAATACTTGCCTCTGTCAAACAAGTAGTTTTCATCTCCACACATCAGAGACAAACTAAAAATTTTGTCTCCATGTGACTGATCAAACTTATATCCATCCTTCCACAATTTGAAACAAAATTTTTTAGTACATACTTTCTAAGGGCCGGAAAAGTAATCATACCAATTCTGAAAATGATGTGGCACATGCATGTTGCATTCCTTAAATAGGAAAATGCTAAAGAAACTGCAACATGAATCACCTTCAAATTTACCACCACATTCGGGAAGCTTACTATCCAGCTAAAAAGAAAAACTCTCCAGCTCTATCAAACTGTCAGTGTAATCACCATTGGATCCATTCATACCAAAAATTTGCACCTCTAAGGAGAAGATACACCGATCTTCATGCAAACACTAAGGGAACTCATCACATGGGGCATCATCACCGAACATAGGAGCAACCTGCATTTTGTCAACAACTGATAAAACCAAAAAATTTTGATAGGCGGGAAGAGAAACATCAACCTGTCCATGAGATGGTGAAGCAAGAGTAGCTGAGAGACCATCCTCCCATGGCCTAGCAACAGATTTAGAATCAGAAAAGGATTCAAAATCTATACAACTCTCCCAACCAGTACTCAGTACCACATCAAGGACACTTGCATTACTTGAAGATGAACAAACACTGATGACTTCATCATCTGATATATCATAATGTACCTAGTTTCCATCTAGTAGTGCTAGGGTAGAAAAAGAATCATAGGCACACATGTCAAAGTCAAATCCTATTGACTCATGTTCCATATCAAAATCAATGTGTGCTGGATGTAAGAACCTAGAGCCATCACCCCCTGAATATCTGAGATACTCACAAGACAATAAATCTAAAATTTGTTCACTATGAAGTGAACAGCTGTCCTCAAGAACATCATCTTCTACCATACAATCATCAACAATACTTTCATCTATCCAATTCTCTTCTTCATCTGACTGATTGCATAAACCTTTTGTCCCATACTGAGAAAAGGCATCACTTTCATGACTGCAAGAAAGAGTGTCAACACTTGACACATCCCCTTCATAAATTTCATCACTCTCAATATCAACACTACTGAGCAAAGCCCCAAGTGCATCCTCAAGTTCAAGACTACCATCACCAAGTACCCAATCCCTGACACATACATAATGCTCTTCCCATAAGGCATCTGACCAACTGGTTGACTCAGGAGAACAAAGCTCCAGGAATAAACCAATGAAGTCAAATTTAGGAAACTCAACATCCTCAAGAAGCTCATCATATACTTCACAAAATCTATCATAGAACAAGGATATGGATAAATCCTTTCTACTTCCCACTTTTAATCTTACTAATCTCATGCAATCCCTAAGGATGCCCTCCTCAAGGAATGCCAACTCCTTATTCAACTTATCCATTAACTTAATGCAACACTTCCATATAATTTTGCCAAACTGCAACTGAAAACTTGAAGTATGCTAACCTCTGCTTACACCTTATCCTTCTTCTAGTGCTTGACCACTTTATAAGGAACATTTAAAACTTGAAAAATACCTGGGAAAATCTTGCAGCAAAAGACCTTTGGCTGGAAGGCAGGGTAGATCTAGAGCTCACCTTGAAGCTCCATCAAATAACTTTGTCATGCAAAGCCACCACCTCCTTGAGAGAAAAATGTTTCACTATTTCTTCTTCCAACCAACACAAAGCTACACCAGGTATACACATTGTTTATCAGGAGGAACACTGATCAAATAGAGAAAATTAGAGCTGCCACTCACAAGTAGGTGAGAAGATATCAGCAAATGCTTGTTTTTGTATTTGACTCTTTCCAATGGCTCCCCAGTAGAGTCACCATTTTGTTGGCTCTTCTCCTTGTAGGACCAAACTTGAATAAAATGGTTGGGCTTGAAACATAGGTTAGGCACTCAAGCTTGACAAGGAAAACAAACCAATTGATGAGGATAAAGAGAAATCATCCTTCTTCTTTGAGCTCCACATTCACTCAGGCAGGTATTGCCTTATCTGCATTTTCAAGACACCTCATGACAAACCAAAGGCCTGTAAATAGATTAATGTGGAATAGCAGTCAATCTCCTATAGGTATCCTATACCCCAATGATAGAGAGTCTCATGCAATAGCCCTACTTGCATGGAATGAGACTGAAAGCGAGAGACCTATATTAACAGCAGGAAAGGGAAAGGGTGGAACTGGATGGAAATGATTTTAAAATGATTGAAAGGACCCCTGAGATGCCCTAAGTCTTTGATAGACCAGTGCCTTATCCAATGGGCCATAGAGTCAAATACCCTACTGCAAGAGACAGTTATGAAACATGAACAAAATATGCTCAATGTGTTGATGCCTAACATCAATCACACACCATGACCAAACCTCAACTTAACACTCACTTGTGCATTCAAGCATGCTATTATCCATCAAAGGATTTTGACCCTCCCCTTAGAAGAGACCTATGAATGGACAATACATTAACCAGCATCCACTGGAAGACAAACATGACCTATCTTTGATATCTTAGCTCATACATGCATAAATACTAACCTTGAACTAGTTACCTCTACAAAGATAACTCCACTTGCAAACATGTAGGCAATGAAAATAGACAAATCAAACACCCTTGATGTATGATAAATGCACTCAAAATTCAAATGGAGATAGCTTGGTGATAGTAAGAATAAATTGAGTCCTCATACATAAAAGAAATTTGTTACAATATGTATTATATTCTCTCAACCAGCAATGGAAACATAACACCCTATATGCAGAGAGAAGGGGAAATCTGTAGAGCAAAAACTTTCACTGGAACTAACAAAATTTAGAACCCACTCTAAGTCAAAAATTTGACACTTTATACCACTAGCTACCATGGGAACCCAAAATGGGTTGTAATAAGCTACAGACAGCTAGGGCATAGCCTTCACCAACCAAGCCAATCAAAATTACTGTAGGAGCAGGAAACACAGGCAACCACAAGCACAAAAAAAAAAGTCCTTCAAACGGCACAAAAGTCATCATGCAATCAAGCAATAGGCCTTTGGACCACTTGGCAACCACTGGAGCTACCAAACCAATCAAAATCCACCAAAGAAACCATAAATTATGGTAGTTCCTATCGCTGCAAACCCTTCGGCAAATTTGAATTCAAAATCCAACAGTTACCTTCATGGCACCAGAAGCACACCGGCAGTCCTCATTCAAAATCAGATCAACTTTATATCCCCACCGTCAGATCTTCACTTTCCTGGGCTCGACAACCTTACAATTTCTTTAGTGATGTAGTCGCGTAGTCATCAGCCTATCCACCACAGGAAACTAGGCTGAACATGTGTCTTGTTCACCTGATCACAAGGCACCAAACTAACCCTTGTGATCATGCAATGGTGGCTTCATAACCATGCAATGCTGACTACAGACCACCCATAGAAATCCTTGGCCCCACCACCAATCGCCGACCAATCAAAACTGAGCATGCCAGTAAGACCCACATAGTGGACCTACCCTAACTCCGCAACCGTGACATCAGATGGTTAGTCACATGATTGCATAGCCCGGGGACAAGCTATGCAAACATACGACAACCCACATACTTTAACTTTTCCACAACCACCACTACTAAGTCCTAACGTAAATGTTAGTCGCATGGTCGCATAGCCTAGGGATGGGCTATGTGAACATGTGACAACCTACAAACTTTAACCTTGCCACAATTGCCACCGCTAAGTCCTAACGTAAATGTTAGTCGCATGATTGCATAGCCTTGAAAAAGGCTATGCGAACATGTGACTAACCGTTAGCACTCACCACTGAAGTCAAACATGCTTAGGCACTACAAACACGGGTCCCACTGCAAACCCCCTACCACCTGGCACACCAGCAACCAATCAGAACACAGCACAGGGACTGCTACCCCATCCGCAAACAGGCCCTCAAAATTGAACGACGGGTGCATCATTGCATGGGCTTGAAACCTCCCATGAGATCATGCGCAAACCATAGGATCTGCTACGTCACCCCCACGTACACCATATTACCACCTCTCACTGGGCCCTAATGACACATGTCAACCAGTCACATGATCGCATAGCCAAAGAATGGGCTATGTGATCATGTCATAGCCAACCAAAGGTTGCCACATCACCACCTCTGACAGCGGGCCCACCAACAAACTACCAAGAATTCAGTGACTATGCGACTAACCATTCGCCAAGTCATGAGATGTCAGCCGCTAACTGCCAGGAATGAAGAGATTGCATGAATGAAGAGAAATAGACCACCTGCCAGGTCGCTAAGTGCTAAGGGAATAACTGCCAGAAACCAACGAATAGGAGATAACCACAAGTCACCAAATCACAGAATGAAGACATAGCTGCCACCTAAGATGAACAATAGGAAGAACCGAACCCACATGGATAGGTGGAAAGTGGTCACATGATCCTATGTCAGAGAAGTCAGACATGTGGCCATGCGACAACCAATTAGAGAAAATCCTTTGAAAAGCTAGGCCCACCACCCATCGCACTTGCACAGTTAGGGAACAACCAACAAACAAGAAACTACAAGGTTGAAAATGCACAGGGTTTTCGACACAGCAGAAGACTGAAAACACACAGAGTTTTTAGTGCCAAAGGATAAGCGCACAAAAGCAGGAAGCACAGGGTCAAAAATAATGAAGGCCGAAAACACATAGACCAAAAACACACATGGACTTTTAGAAACACTGTGTTTTTTCGACACTGTGGAAAATTTTGAAATATTTCTAGCAGCCTTTGAAATTTGAAAATCTTTTTGGGTTTGGTGATTTAGGAGATGTAGATTGGACTGAAGCAAGGTGACAACAATAAAGAGCACGAGGTAGGACATTTGACAAACACTTGCAGGGGAGAGGCCAATCTCATAAGATTTTTGCTATGAGAGAAAATTGGCCTAACAATCTGAAAAGGTACATTTTTGCAAATGGTTACACCAACTATCCAAATCCTTTAACATAGTAGTATGAAATGCATCATCAGGTACCACTCTACTACTTCTTCCTCAACCACTGATCTGACTATCCAACTCACACCAATTTCTCCTTCCATTACCAATCCTATAGTCAGTATTCAATGTCTTTTTCCTCATCTATTGTTTGACTCCACCTCTGATATCATTTAGCAACTCTTTTCTCTATGATCCATTCACAAGATCCTAATACTTGTCTTATACTATTTACATAACCTTTTACTGCAACACCATCTAGTTTCCACTAACCTTAAACTCTACTGATTTATGTTCAGTCATCAGATCCTTCAACAATTGAATAATCTTAGAAATCTTCTCAACCACGTGCTACAATTTCTTCACCTTTTGATCTAAAGCAGTATAATCTCCTAAGGTGTAAGTCCTCATTACACTTAGGTTTTTGTCCTTCCTTCCTCATTCAAAGGAATTAAAATGAACATTCTACCATCCTTCATGATAGACATTGTGTTCCTTTAGAAATCATGAATATCTACAATGTCATGTAATTCTAAGGTCTTCGAAGAAAACTATGATAAGAACTCATGTTCACCATATCACATAACACTTCATCATATTAAGGCTTAATGTTTTTGATAGAAAAAAGCAGCAAGAGGGTGCTGGCCCATGGAACAAAAAGACTAGGAGCAAATTAACAACACATTAATAGCACTAGTCTTAAAGTAGATAATAAGTAGAAAAATATTGTCCAGACTGCTTCTATCAAAAAAAAACTTAAAGTTCCTTAGAAAAAGAATGAACCAAAGTAGCTTAACCAAGAAGTATAGAATATAATAACAGTAATTTTCCATGCATGGCTAGTCCAAAGTCTTAAAAAACTAACCATAAAATAGAAAAGCATAATAAAAAACCTAAGGCCTAAAGACCCAAACTAGAACAAAATCACCATGGTAGTAGCAACAGTTAAGATCTCTCACCCAGATGCTTTGACATGAAGGTAGTAGCGCACTCTTCTTGTAGAAACAAGAATAGGTCTTTATTATCCCCATTAGCTTCCAATTTACTACCAGTAATCTTCTCATGTACATTACATAGCATCATAGCCAACACGTGCATCACTTTGAGGGAAAATTTGTTTGAATTCATGATGCAGGCTTTGATTTCCCTCATATCTTGCTTGAGGCCAAGAATCTCAGTATCCAACTCATTGAACTTCTATTTAAGGGAATATTTGAATCTATCTTTCTCAGCCATTTCCATGGTGGTGTGCTTTTTGTGAGGGGAGTTGACTTGTTGAGTGTGGGGAGAGGGTGGGGTAGGGTGTTTCTACTAGGGATTTCAATCACCACCAGTGCAGGATTCGAAAGAGGAGCACAACCAGACCTGGGAAAGCTCAAGTTCTCAGCCAAGGAGCCCTTAATCGAACCAAAGGAGGTAGAGGTACCCATATCCTCTAAACAAGTCTTTTCATTAGAGGCCATTTCCTTAATTCTTCTTTTGCATTTCTCCTTGGCAATTCTATTGGATCATCGAATAGTACCACCCAATTCAACCTGTAACTCAACCTAACTACCTGACTTTTTTGGTTTTTTGAGCTTCCTATCAGCTTCAGGGATGTTATCAACCATCATCTTATCCTTATATTACATGGACTCGTAGACATGGGATTCCTGTAAATAATCTCCCCTATTGAAGGGGTTTCTCACACATCTCTTGTGGCCTTTACCAACATGTGAGACCAGGTCAGTCTCCTGGATGGACAGGGAGGGGGATTGAGAGGGGTTATTGCCTCCCATAGGAGAAATGTCTTAGGTGATCTCCTAAATAATAAGGCAGGGTTGGGGTGGAGGGAAAATGGCTTTATGGAAGTTTTACAAACAGAGAAAGAGGTCCTAGTGAACGATGGGAATTGGCTTCTCGGGATTCTTGTTCTCTTTTTGGTCTAGGATGTTACTTTCTAGTGAGTGGAGGAGGTAGAACATGATGGAAATAAGGTCACTATTGATAATGTGGTTAAGGAATGACAAATAATAATAATTAAACACAATAAATTTTCCCTCAAGAGTGAACTGTTTCATGATAATGAGACACACCTTAGGCCAAAACTCAAGGAGCATCTCGCGGTTGAATCCCCTAGAATTTTTCATAAGGTTTTCACTCAGCCTGAAGAATTGATTGAGACTGGTAATGTGTAGTGTCTAGGTGGTTTTCTTGTACTTCCCTCCATTTATAGCCCCATCTCTTTACTAATAACCTCTTCATTGATTTGAAAGTCTATGCCCCCTACCAACACATTTACATTGTTCCATGAGGACACCTTAATGTTGAACTCAATCCAATACTACTCTTTAACCTCCACCATATGGGCATCCTAGAATCAACTTATCCCATATGAACAAGGGTGTTACGGCCTCTTCAAGCTGAGATTTTGTACCATCTCCTCTGAGAAAAGGTTATTAGTACAACCACCATTCATTATAATATTAAAACATTTTCCTCTTGAATTGTAAATAGTTCAGAACAACTACCTTCTTCGAATAGGTTCAAATTCCTTCTGACTTAGCATAACTCTTTAGAACATTATAGATTATCCCATCTTAGGTACAACTTATCTTTAAATGGGTTCATCCTAAACTTTCTCCTCATGTGCCACAATATTTTGTTTTCCCTTACCTTTTCTAGCATTTTTAGAACATTGAAAATCTTAATAACCAACATTCCCACACTTCACAAGTACCCTTGAAACTACTATTTTTATTGGTCCTTCTAATAATCTTTCAATCAAGTTCTCCTCAAACAATAATATTTTTTTCCTTGTCAACAACCATTATGTCCCTTCCCTTAGGGTTTCCTTATCTTCTCTTCAACTTATCTTCTGCCTTTAGGGCATACTGATAAGGATCTTCAATTTCAATAATTATCAACATACTCAACTCATCCTAAATGTTGTCTCCAACCATTTATATATCTATCCACCTTCTCCTTAGATGAATCTTCATGTCTAGATCTGATTTGCATCTTGTATAAATCCTCATTGTACTCCTTCAAATGAAAATCATTTTGCTTTAGATTTTGCAATTTCTTAAAAAATTCCAATTCATAATTCTTCGGTATGAACTTGGCCTTGAGTCTAGAAACATAACTCTCCACCTAGTGATCTTAGGTTCACCATTATCTTTCCTATCTTTCTACAATTTCTTCCACCATAAGGCAATGTGAACTTTCAACTTATTTTGTGCTAACTTAACCCTTTGTGGATCTTTAATATTTTAAATCTCAAAGTAATCCTCTAGCTCATTAATCCAATTTATCAATTCCTCAGGATGTAATGATCCATAAAAACAAGAAACATATATTCTATGACTCTTACTCATTTGTGCCATAGCTCTCACTAATGTTTCTTCATCTATAGGTATCTCAGCTTCATCTATTTCAAAATCTTCAGAAGCTTCTTTGCACTCATCTTCAGTCTTTGGATTCATCCTAGTTCAATTAAAAGCATTTCAGATTTCAGTCCAAATCTCATTTCAAAATTCCTCCATTATTTTATCTATCCTTATAGGGTTCATTATTCTAGGAGGTATTCTTTATAAATTAAGGAATCACTTTCTCAAACTCTTTAGCTTCCCAATGTGATCACCAGTGTTGATTTCCCAAACACACTCAAGAAATCTACCAATACAAAAAATATTTCTTAAACAATCTATTTGTATGAAAAATCACCAACTTGCATCTCAAAAAATCCACCAACACTTTATGTGGATCCCTTCATACAACCCTCTACAATTGTAGGTTAGATCTATCTTTTTCCACCCCACAACTAGGATCTTCAGGTTTCACAACCTTTGAGATTCATCTTGATCAATCCTACTATTGAAACTCCTTTTATCATACCCAATTAGAAAAATATCATATTCCTAACCACCTTGTGCAAGCTATGAGTTGATGTAGGTATGATCCTTGCTTCTCCAACCCCCAAAAAATAAATCTGCAACTTTGCAAGATCGAGAACTCATATTTGCAAATACAATATTCACAACCTTGCTTTGATACCAGTTAACATAGTCCATGCAAGGAAAAATCCCCAAAGGATAATTCTAACCTTGCAACTAGATATTAGACAATAGAAATGACAAAACAAAGAAATAATCAATGCCAGTAAGTAAGGAACAATGTTCTATAATTATCAGAGGTTAATAGATTTACATCAAGTTCGCATGCAACATGCAGTCTTACAATCTAGGCTTATAGGCCTGATTAATTACCAAATTTTATCCTCATATTCTATCTATCCTCTATCTTTCCCCCCCCCCCACTAAACAAGAACTAGTACTCTACTTATCTACAAGATCACCAATCACAAGTCATCTTATCCGATCACAAAACTCCCAAGATAAGGAAACATATTAACAACCATATAGGTTAGGACCCAAATACATAAGAGAAGCCCCAAATAGATATAACAAGTTGTATGAACATACAATGAGGTCAGCTACATGTATAATAACATAAAAAAAATTTCCAATCAGCATAAAAAATTGTGAAACTCTATCACAAGCCGATTCATAAAAAAATGTCCATTAGAATAGGAAAGCCAAAATAGGACCAAACCAATCATGAGATAACTGCATCTAGAAACATTAGATTGAGCTGTGAAGCTAGACATAGGATCTCCATGATTTATAGATCATATCATAAAGATCACATAAGATAACAAGCCAACTAGAATGACTATTACCTAAAACAAAGAAACTTTCCAACTAGAATAGAATAACAAACAAACAAACTGAAAGAAAATATATTTGGGTGATGTAAGATTTCCAACAACATGAGGATGCTCCTGCATTAGATAGTAATAGTAATAGTAGTAATAAGGATGTTAGCATCCCGATGCCCTCATAGATTATCAAGATATTTATCAATGAGGATAAAGGAATTTTTCATTGAATAATTAAATACTTCTAATGACAACCCACTTATAGCATATAATATTTCCACTCAATAGAATATTAAAAGGGCTTTAGCCTTGGTCGATCAGGTTTGCATAGGTAATATTGAGCCTCAAAACCACATTCATGGAAATGACTCTTTTCCTATGCTTCAACCCTTGTCCCATGCTATATTAACACAAACAATATTAGATTTGATAGGGTTGAGGAAGGGGAAATTCTAGAAGATGAAGTTACAATTGTCCCTATAGTGTGAAACAATAACTTTGGGGATTGTAAAAGGGTGGAGAGTAATAAAAGTAGTAAGAATGATATAGTTTTGGAAGTCAATTTAAATATGCCCCCTATTGTGATTATCCCTATCCTATGGAAAAACCCCCATGATGAGACTAGATTTCTAACATAGAATATTACTATTGTAGGTGACGATCCTAGAATTATCCCTAGGGAAGATGATTGGAGAGATAAGAACATTAAACCAATAATTAAGAATTTATATAATGAGGTTATTGATACCTTAGTTGAAAGAATAGTGTATTATTTATCAATATGGAGTAGATCAAAAAATAAAAGAAAGAACTTGTATCTAAGATTATGGATTTGGATATGACCGATAAAATACAAGAGGCAATGGAGACAAGAAATATATTCATTGAGGTTCGGGCTGCTACTCATACAGACCTAAATGAAATATATTTAGAGGATAATATACATCTTTTAAAATGGCTCTGATGTTGAGGTATCATATTTGGTAGAAAATTAACCTCTCTCAATGAAATTGGGATTGGAGACATGTTATCTAGATGAAACTAGTCTGGATTATGGAAAAGCTTACAAAAAGAGGGGGAGGAAGCCTAACATTGTACTACTTATCCAAGATGTAACAACAAATGATCAACTTAACATCACCTGACTTGTGCAATATGGAAAGGGGAAGAGCCTTCCCATAGAGAAATGAGGTTTATTACTTGGAATGTCAGGGGCTTAAATGCCCCGAACAAGAAGTGCATCTTAAAATATACTTTGAGTACTTTTAACTTAGAGATAGTCATTATAAGATATTAAGTTGAGTTCATATGAAGTATCCAAACTTAGCAATAGTTTAAGCATTTGGAAAATTCATAGTATGCCAACAAAAGGTGCTTATGGGGGTCTTGTGATCATTAGAGACCCCAGAAAAGTAATTGTTACCCAAATTTCCCATCCTATGCAATTTGGCCTGGTCTGCTCTGTCTGGCATTTTTAATCCTGTGTTAGCCCCCTCAAAAATTTCCATGATTATATTGTTGGAAACAATTGTCTGAAATTGCTACTCAAATTATGTATTGTCTTTGATGTCACACAATGTCATAGTCCGCAGCAATCAGTTCCTACCGAGCTCAATCAGTCTGCCAGACAGGAAGATTAGTGCTTACCGAGTCCACTTGGTTATCAAAGAAAATCAGTGCTTACCGAGTCCACTTAGTTATCAAAGAAAATCAGTGCTTACCGAGTCCACTCGGTTATCAAAGAAAATTTAGTTTCTACCGAGTCCACTCGGTTATCAAAGAAAATTCAGTGTTTACTGAGTTCAGTCGGTCGTCAAAGGAAATTCAATGTTTACCGAGTTCAGTCAGTTATCAAAGGTAAAGGATTGTCGGTGTTTACCGAGTTCCCTCGGTCTCTGAAAGATTGTAGAAAGTTATGGTCACCCAGCACTGTCGGCCCTTGAAGGATTTTTGCAAATAGAGTTTTCTTAATTCAGCCGACTGATATACTAAATAATGTCGATTTGACAAATCTAAAATCATATAAATAAAAGGTCAAATGTGAAAATTAAAAAAAATATAGAAGAAGATTTATAAAAGAAAGACATGAAAGGTGTGTGTGAATTTGTGAAGGATGTTCAGATATCCTTAAGGTGCAGCAGAGATTTATTCGATCAGGAAGGATCACACTTATGCAGAATAGAGATCTATAATCAGCAAGGCAGTTGCATTATTATATAGGTCATTTTCATTGTTACCTTCTTATCATTGTAACAGTGAATTATAAATCTCTTAACCGAGTTGGTTTAACAACCATATTGTAAATCCTCTAACAAGGTGACAATTCCATTGAATTGTTTTCAAGACCTCTTACCAAGCCACTCCTAGTAGGGTGATTAAATCCTCTAACAAGGTCACACCTAATAGTGTGTTTTGTAACCTTTTACCGGGTTGGCTTCTAACCAGGCATCACTTCAGAAAAGTGAAAATAAGTATCTAGATACATTGGTGGTTTTCCCCATATTGGGTTTCCACGTTAAATCTTGTGTCTCTTGTGTTCTTAATTGCTATCTTAATCATACACTAGTGCTGATGAATATCTAAAAGATAATTTTGCTAATACTTGCTGCATCTTCTAAGTTACTGCAATCTATTTACCGAGTGCTAAAATAGATAACATTCTTTAAGATATCCTAAGGGATCTGGAAAGAAATAATTGTGAAGTGTTTTATGGTTGACTGATTCACCCCCCCCCCCTCTCAGTCACTTCATCCATATTCCATCAATTGGTATTAGAGCTTTTGGTGCTTGCAGGAAGGGTTTCAAGGACCTAAGCTAAAGATCAGGATGTCTTACAAGAGGGAAATTCCAAAGCTCAACAGAGATAACTTTTCAGGATGGAAAGGTCTCATGCGACTTCATCTGGCTTCCATTGGTGATTCAGGATGCAAATACATTGATGAAGAATACACAGTTCCTACTGGCACATTAACTATTGAAGACATTGCAGAGAAAAAGACTCATAACACCATGATGATAGACATTGCATCTGCTCTCAGCTATGAAGAATTTGATGATATTAAAGAATGCACTACTGCATATGAAATGTGGATGACACTGAAGAAAATATATGGTGGTGATGAAAATGTGAAAAGAGCCAAAGCAGAAAGCCTAAGAGGACAGTTTGACAAGATGAATATGAAGGAAGATGAAAACATTGCAAAATATGTTGAAAGAATCAAAGCAAGTGTAAGTGCAATTAGAGCTTCTGGAGGAACAATCTTAGATGAAACTGTTATAAGTAAGGTACTCAGAACATTACTCCCTATCTATGCAATAAGAGTATCAGCTATTCAAGAAAGAAGATGTGAAACAAACCACAATATAACTTTGGATGCTTTAGTTGGAAGATTGACAGCCTTTGAATTAGACAACTATGACAACTATGTTGCTAGTTCCAAAAATATTTAATCAGCATTTGAGGCCAAGGTTTCACTAAAGAAGAACAAGAAAATTAAAGAAGTTCAGTCAAAAAGTGAAGAAGTATCAGAAGAAAGTTCTGATAGTGATCTTGAAATTGTAGAAGCATTACTTGCAAAGAAGTACTCTAAAGGGAAAGGTAAATATAAAGGTAAAACTCCTTTAATCTATTTTTCATGTGAAGAAATTGGACATATTGCAGCTAGGTTCCCAAACAAGCAAGTCAAGGAAGAGAAGAGAAGTCACAAGTACTATGGCAAAAAGAATTTTAAATCATTCAACGATAAAGGTAAGAAAACATGTTTTATGGCTAAAGATTTTGATGATAGTGAAGAATAAATTGTCTTTATTGCTATAAAAGATGAATCTGATGATGATGAAGATAAGATGGCACTTATTTCTCATATAAGCAAAGATGATATATGGATAATAGATAGCGGATGTTCACACCACATGACTGGTGACAAGACAAAATTTGAATATGTAGAAGACTGTGATAGTGGCAATGTAAGATTTGGAAACAATGAACCTTGTTGTATAAAAGGAAAAGGAAGAATCTCATTAACCAAAGAACTCATATGTGATAATGCTTATTGGGTTGAAGGACTAAAACATAATCTTCTAAGTGTAGCATAGATAATCAACACTGGTTTCAAGGTTGAATTCATGAATGGTCAAGCAAGACTGCTGGATGAAAAAGGAAAACTCATTGGATCAAGCAAACAAACAAAAGGTAACTTATTTTATCTTGATCTCAGTGAATATTCATGCTTTATTGCTCAAATTGAAGAAAGTTGGCTATGGCACAAAAGGTTATGTCATGTGAATTTTGATAACATGATAAAAATAAGCAAATTCAAGAAGGTTAGAGGCATTCCTACTTTGAAGAAACCTGATACTGGTCTATGTAAGAATTGTCAGATTGGCAAAATGAGTAAAACTAGTTTCAAGAGTAAGAACTATCAGTCTAAAGAAATTTTGGAAATTGTGCATACTGATTTATGTGGACATATTGGAATACAAAGCTATAATGGAGATAAATTCTTTATTCTTTTCATTGATGATTATTCTAGAATGATGACTGTTATGTATTTAAGTGAAAAATCAGAAGGATTTGAAAAGTTCAAATGGTACTTAGCAAGAGTGGAAAAGGAAACAGGGAAAAGATTGAAATGCTTAAGATTAGACAGAGGTGGTGAATTCATCTCCCATGATTTTAAAAACTTTTGCATTGAAAGAGGAATCAAAAGATAGGTATCAGCTCCTAGAACTCCTGAGCAGAATGGAATAGTAGAAAGAAGAAACAGATCTATTATGGATTGTGCAAGGACTCTAATGATAGAACATCGCTATAAAGTACTGGAAGGAAGCTATCAGCGCTGCAGTTCATACCTTGAACCGAGTATAATTGAAGAAAGACACATTCAAAACTCCTTATGAATTATGGTATTGCTATAAACCCAATGTAAGTTACATGAAAATATTTGGTAGCAAGTGTTATATCTTAAAAGAATCCAGAAGAAATAAATTTGATGTGAAAAGTGATGAAGGAATATTCCTAGGATATTATAGCAAAAGCAAGGCATACAAATGTCTGAACTTATCTACTCACAAAGTCATAGAAAGTATACATGTAAAATTTGATGAGTTTGCAGAAAAGACTGAAGAAGAAAGCAAAAGGGAACCTAAGAACTATAGAAGATTCATTTACATTGAACCTGGAACATTGGCAGACACAACTATCAATGAGGAAACTATATCTACCAAGCCGAGCATAGTTACCGAGTCACAAACCGAGTCACACGAAGAAGTTCAAACCGAGTCACAAGAAGAAATTCAGACCAAGTCTCAGCCTGAAGTTACTGAGCAAATATCTACCGAGCCTGAGCAACCTGAAGAAGAGATCCTAGAAGACAATAGCATAAATCATTCAAAAAGCAAGGAACCTATACTAGCCAAATATGTCAGAAGACATCATACACTAGATCAAATTATTGGAAACATATCAGATGGTACTATGACAAGAAGCAAGCTAAAAGGTACATGTCTACTTACTGACTTTGAACCTAGAAATATCAAAGATGCATTGGAAAATGAAAGTTGGATTGAAGCAATGAATGAAGAATTAGAACAAATACAAAAGAACAAAACATGGACACTTGTACCTAGACCTAAAGATAAGAATGTAATTGGAACAAAATGGGTATTCAGGAATAAGTTGAATGAAGATGGTCAAGTGTCTAGAAACAAAGCTAGACTGGTATGTAAAGGTTATTCTCAAGAAGAAGGTATAGATTATGGAGAAACTTTTGCTCCTGTTGCAAGATTAGAAGGTGTAAGAACTATACTTGCTTATGCAGCACACAAAGGATTTAAGGTATATCAGATGGATATAAAATCTGCATTTCTCAATGGAATTCTTGATGAAGAAGTCTACAATGAACAACCTGAAGGTTTTGTTGATCCAGATAAAAAGGACATGGTCTACAGGTTACACAAAGCATTGTATGGTTTAAAACAAGCTCCTAGAGCATGGTATGAAAGACTCCATAACTATTTGATTCAGATTAATTTCAAAAGAGTCAATGATAACAACAATCTATATATTAAAGAAGGACCGGATGACAAAATTGTATTGGTAGAAATATTTGTAGATGATACTATATTTACAGGGAATGAGGATCAGTGCAAAGAATTTTCAGAGCAAATGAACAAAGAATTTGAAATGTCTATGTTTGGTTTAATAAAATTCTTTGTTGGTCTTCAAATTCAGCAAAGCAAGAATGGTATATACATTACTCAATCTAAATACATTAAGGAAATACTTAAGAAGTTTGGTATGGAAGATTCAAAACCCGTTGGTACACCCATGTGTACTGGACTGAAACTTACCAAAAATGATGATTCAAAAGAAGTTGATCAGACCCTATACCGATCTATGATTGGAAAATTGCAGTATGTAGTACATACAAGACCTGATATTGCCTTAGCAGTTGGTATAGTAGCTAGATTCTCAGCAAAACCTAAGGAAAATCATATGATGGCAATCAAAAGAATCTTAAGATACTTAAGAGGAACTGAAGAATATGGTTTTTGGTATAAATTTGGAGGCAATCTAGACTTAAAAGTGTTTACTGATGCTGATTGGGCAGGGAACATTGATGATAGAAAAAGCACAAGTGGTGGAGCATTTTTTCTTGGAAAAAGACTAGTATCCTGGACTAGTAAAAAGCAAAATTGTACATCTCAATCCATAGCTGAAGCAGAATATGTTGCTGCTATAGTAAACTGTTCAAATATTGTTTGGTTTAAACAGTTATTAGAAGGTATGAAGGTTGAAATCAAAGAACCAGTTGTTATATTTTGTGACAATACCAGTGCAATAAAAATTTCAAAGAATCCAGTGATGCATTCCAAAACCAAGCACATTGCTATTAAATATCACTTTGTCAGAGAATTGGTGCAGGACAAGGAAATCAGATTAGAATATATTCATACAAAAGAACAGATTGCAGACATTTTTACCAAACCATTACCTAAGGATGCATTTGTGTATCTAAGAGGTAAGTTAGGGGTTATTCCCTTATCTGAGGCTCACTAAATACAGTTTTAGTGATGCATCAACCAGAACATCATTGAAAATCAACTAGTTGATGCAGCATATTCAAGGAATCATTGCATATGAATCAGTACTTGAGGTACATTAATTTACACCGGTAATATGTGAATTGTGTTTGGCATGTGTTGTCAAAGAGGGAGTGTTTGCTATGTCTTTGCTATTACTTCAAGAAATTTTCAATAGTCAGAAGGAAGAATTTTCAGGATAAAGGAAGTTTGCTGACAAGGGAGATTTGACTCTGAACTGAGCTAATTCTTTCAAATTTCTTATGCTATGACATATTGTGTTGCCATCAATGCCAAAGAGGGAGATTGTTGGAAACAATTGTCTGAAATTGCTACTCAAATTATGTATTGTCTTTGATGTCACACAATGTCATAGTCCACAGCAATCAGTTCCTACCAAGCTCAGTTGGTCTGCCAGATAGAAAGATTAGTGCTTACCGAGTCCACTCGGTTATCAAAGAAAATCAGTGCTTACCGAGTCCACTTGATTATCAAAGAAAATCAGTGCTTACCGAGTCCACTCAGTTATCAAAGAAAATTCAGTGTCTACTGAGTCCACTCGGTTATCAAAGAAAATTCAGTGTTTACCAAGTTCAGTCGGTCATCAAAGGAAATTCAGTGTTTACCGAGTTCAGTCAGTTATCGAAGGTAAAGGATTGTCGGTGTTTACCGAGTTCCCTCGGTCTCCGAAAGATTGTAGAAAGTTATGGTCACCGAGCACTGTCGGCCCTTGAAGGATTTTTGCAAATAGAGTTTGCTTAATTCAGCCGACTGATATACTAAATAATGTCGATTTGACAAATCTAAAATCATATAAATAAAAGGTCAAATGTGAAAAATAAAAAAAAGACAGAAGAAGATTTACAGAAGAAAGACAGGAAAGGTGTGTGCGAATTTGTGAAGGATGTTCAGATATCCTTAAGGTGCAGCAGAGATTTATTCAATCAGGAAGGATCACACTTATGCAGAATAGAGATCTGTAATCAGCAAGGCAGTTGCATTATTATATAGGTCATTTTCATTGTTACCTTCTTATCATTGTAACAATGAATTCTAAATCTCTTAACCGAGTTGGTTTAACAACCATATTGTAAATCCTCTAACAAGGTGACAATTCTATTGAATTGTTTTCAAGACCTCTTACCAGGCCACTCCTAGCAAGGTGATTAAATCCTCTAACAAGGTCACACCTAACAGTGTGTTTTGTAACCTTTTACCGGGTTGGCTTCTAACCGGGCATCACTTCAGAAAAGTGAAAATCAGTATCTAGATACATTGGTGGTTTTTCCCATATTGGGTTTCCACGTTAAATCTTGTGTCTCTTGTGTTCTTAATTTCTATCTTAATCATACACTAGTGCTGATGAATATCTAAAAGATAATTTTGCTAATACTTTCTGCATCTTTTAAGTTACTGCAATCTATTTACCGAGTGCTAAAATAGATAACATTCTTTAAGATATCCTAAGGGATCTGGAAAGAAATAATTGTGAAGTGTTTTATGGTTGACTGATTCACCCTCCCCCTCTCAGTCACTTCATCCATATTCCATCATATATGCCTTTTCAGTTGTTTACTTCTTTGGTTTGAAGGCCATTAAAATTCATGTGTGACCATTTAAACCCCATGATCCCCAAAATACCCATGGCCCATCCTAAGTTAATATTTACCCTTTTAGGCCACTTAAATCCAAAAAAGCCATATGCTAGAAGGTTGTGACCCCTTGTTCTATTTAAGTGGTTTGTTTCATGATCACATAGGTCATTTTCATGCTATGCGATCATGCGACTAAGGTTTGTCACTGGGGTCCCCCATTAATATTCCCTAAGTTCCCTATGTCCCAGCCTTTAATATTTCCCTAGGCCTAGTTCTCGATTGCAGTAAGATCCAATGGTGGTCACATAATCTCATGGGATCTTTTGATGCCATGTGATCATGTGACCATCATTTGATGCAAGGGCATGATTCTTCTACCTTCTGTGGGTTCATTTGCTGAGGTGGAAAATATTTATTGGTCCTGGTTGTTATGATGTGGCCTTTCACTTTTTCAAAAGGGGATTGAAGTATCTTTCACAGGTTTTCTTCTGTTTGTTCCTCTTGATCATTTGCAAGCACGTGTAGCTTAGAATTTATGATTTTAGCGGTGGTTGTAGTTGGAAAGAGGTGATGCAGAGATCTAGACAGCCATTTTGGTGGATTTTTCTTTTGAGAGTATCAGATTTGATAGTTATGGTAGGCCCAACTTGCAGAGAAGTAGTTGGATCAAGGTTTTCCATCAGTAGGTAGATTTAGTATAGGGATGGGCACACAGGATGAATATCTGATCAGTTGAGATATTTTTATGAACATTTATGATTAGAAATGATAGGTTTAGGGTTTGATTATTTTATGCAGATTTATGTAACCCTAATGAGATTTTGGCTCTTGCCTATGTGCAATAGAGGAGATATATATAATTAATTTTGGAGCTTTTAGAGCTCAGAGTTCACATTTTATAGAGAGAAAAAATATCTTTTCTTAGAAGGCTATCCAAGACATTTTTTTTGTCCTCTGGTTTTCTAAATTCTGTAACCTCCCATTGATAATTTAGATATTGAAGGTGTTTTTGTGACATTCTTCATGTCCCTATGCCTTCTTGTGTGAGTTATTTCTTAATGAATTCAGTATTTACATGCTTTTCAATGATATCTTAGGATTCTTGATCCCTCTTTCTTTCTTCAATTTTGTGTATCATTATGGATGATTTGATTTAGATGCTTTTGTGGGTACACTTTAACCCCTTAAATATCTTGTCTCATTTCTATATCTAGTTGCAGAGGTGAATGTTTTTTTTCAGCTCATAGATTTTTGTCTAATTCCAAGGGGTGTTATTGTTTGTGAAAGAATCTCTCTTTCCCTGAATAACTCTTTTTATCTACAGACCCTTCTCTGAAGTACTTATGCAAACCTATTCAGTGATTTGTGATCACCTAGGCCTAAGTCTATTCATTGATTTCATCTTTTATACTATAGTTCATACCATATTTTCGACGTATCACCTAGTAGGATAGTTTGCATTCAGTCATTTCCCTTTCAAGCATTCCTTCTATCCCTTTCCCTCAAAAGATTTACTTTTCTGTCAAGAAGAAAATTAAGGTGATTATCTAAGAGGAACTAGCCTAGAACCTGGAGGTCTCATCTCAGTTAGCATAGGTCCCACAACCTGGACATGATTCCCATGTTATACTAGGTTATCAAGACTATGAGAGCTTGTGATAAGGGTGCAAACTTACTGTATAACAATCCTGGCATGCCCAGTGGGACAGTAAAAGAATAAAAAATTCATGTTTTGTTATGCTATCTCTGATATATAGATTGCATACTATAGACTTTTAGAAGTTGTTCTATCAAGTATATCTGGCGGCTCCATTGGTGGAAGGATTCAAGGCAGCCTTGTTCAAGGTTTATGAGAAAGATTGAGACTAGGAGCTCAAAGCTCACTAAATTTTTAGAGTTTCCCTCAAGAACAAGTCACAAAGGTAGGTCAACTCAAAGAACATCCCCTGCAAGGAGAGTTCAATCAACACCACCAGATACCTCAGAAAGGAGAGCTTTTCCCTTTCATTTCAAAAGGAGAGGCAAATCTCTAACTAGAGATCTAGAAGAAGATTCAAATATAGTAGCAAATATAGCTCACCTAGTTGTTAATCTTCAAATTCCAGCTCTTGCAATGGCTAGATAGTTTGCCTTTGCACCATTCAACCAAGGGAGTCCATTAGCCTTTGCCATACATCATGATGTTCCCTTGGTGGCACTAAAGAGTATACCTAATTTCACAGGTGAAGGGTAGACAACTACTTTTGAGCACATAAGAGATGTGAACACCATCTACAACATACACAACATAACCCAAGAGGATGTGGCCACAAAATTATTAGCAGCCTCTTTAAAAGGTAAGGCTCTTGAATGGTTTAGAACTCTAACTGTTGGTTATATTACTTCATGAGATGAGTTAGGGGATGCATTAAGTAAACATTTTGAGGATAAATCAGATAACTTATCTTTAGTTGAGCAGTTAACAACTATTAAGAGAGACCCTCAAGAGAAAATGATAGATTACTGATGAAGGGTGCTCCCCTTAATACCACAAACACATAACAGAAATAGAGAAACAACAACAATATGCAAGAATGGAAAATTGGCTTCTTATTATCTCCACAAATGTGGAATTACAAACTTTCAGAATTACAATATGCAAAGCCACATGGGCATTCCCTTACAATATTCTGTAGGACAAAGCCTCGAACTATTACCCAGATCTACTACCCAGAACTATTCTGAACTACCTAAGACAATAATACAACCTTCCTTATATAGGCAATTTTCCACCGCCTGGGAAGGTTCCAGAATTTTTAGCCAATAAGGCCGACCAAACTTAAAATTATTTTATTTTACATTTTATTACATCATAGTCGGCTCAAGATAACCTTTGAAACCCGAACAGAAATTTTGAAGAAAATTATTTTTCGCCATTTCAGGTGGCCCAACTTCCGAAGACCATAAGTCATCACCCGTTGACCCGCTCAGCTATTATAACCCCATTTCAAAAATGCCACGAAGCACTCTACAGGCTTGACCTACGCAAGTGCCCGTCACCCAAATTTTCAACCTCATCCGGGGCCTCTAAAGCCTTCAAAACTGAGTTCAAAGTTTCTCTACCCCGCTGCCAATACCAAAAATCTTCAATATCTTCCAACATACACTTGATCTGGAAGTGAAACTTTACTGGCAGACTTATATGACCAAAATGAACCTCCAAGAAAGAAATTAGATCATTCTGAGCACAGACGAAAATTACCAAAAATAGTAACTTTCCATAAATAGCAGCTCTGCACAAAATAGCCCTTATTGAATTCAAAAATGGAAATATTTTTGGGTGATGCAAGATTTCTCTTACACCCAGGATGCTCCTGCATCAGACACCCAGGGTAATTTGAGAAGTGACCCTGTCACGACTCAGGTGTGCAGAGGAAAACCAAGACAGTTAACCTCCTCCTTTGTTAACCATGATGAATCTTCAACAGGTCATCCTTTCCACTTGACCAGATATTCTTCATATGTCCTGTTCCTTGTGCTTCTACCAACATGACTGTCCAGTATATCTTCGATCTCCTTAGTGTCTGAACTAGTTGCTGGAATACTCCACTGTGCTGCTGCAACCTCATCTTCAACACCTCCTTCGTGATACTCTGTCAAATCTGAAATGTTAAACACTGGTGAAATATTTAGCTCACTAGGCAATTCTACCTCATATGCATTTCCTGAATCATGCTTCTTTAGTATCTTACATGGCCCAAACTTCTTCATTTTCAGCTTGTTATATGTACCAACTGGAAACCGCTCCTTCCGCAAATGAACCATGACTTCATCACCAACCTGAAATTCCTTATACCTCCTTTTCTCATCTGCCTTAGCCTTATACTGTGCATTCATCTTGGTAATATGCTTCCTCACCTCCTCATGGATGTTCTTCAAGTGTTCTGCAAAATCCTCAGCTTCAGCACTACTTATTTCTCCGTTATCTATCTTTCTCAATTCAGATGCATTTCTTGGACTACTTCCATATACAATCTGGAATGGTGATTTACCAGTGCTCCTATTGACAGAATTATTGTATGCAAATTCTACCTGTGGTAAAATCAAATCCCATCCTGTTGGCTTATCTCCAACCAAGCATCTCAGCAGATTTCCCAAACTTCTATTCACCACCTCTGTCTGTCCATCAGTCTTTGGATGATGTGATGAACTGAACTTCAAATCTATCTTCAACTTCTTCCACAATGTACGCCAGAAATACCCAACAAACTTAGTGTCCCGATCTGAAACTATGGTCTTTGGCAAACCATGAAGTCTCACTACTTCTTTGAAAAACAATTCTGCTATATGAACAGCATCATTAGTCTTCTTGCAGGGAATGAAATGTGTCATCTTTGAAAATCGGTCAACTACTACAAAAATTGAATCATGTCCCCGCTGTGTCCTCGGTAAACCAAGAACAAAGTCCATACTGATATCCTCCCAAGGCTTCTCTGGTATAGGTAATGACTGATACAACCCTGTATTCTGCTTCACTCCTTTTTCCATCTGACATACTCTGCAACTCTGTACAAACTTCTTCACATCTTGTTGCAATTGTGGCCAACAATAATTCTCACCAACCAAAGCAAGGGTTTTATCACGACCAAAATGTCCAGCCAATCCTCCACTATGCTTCTCCTTGATGAGATTCTCCCTCATAGAACTTCGTGGAATGCACAACTGACTCCCTCTGAATAGCATATCATTCTGGATGATGAAATCCAACCATTTTGTCCTGTCTAGAGTAACAAGTTCTGTACAAGCTTTCCAAGCTTCACCAAAATCAGGATCCTCTGGATACAAATTCTTGAGTTCCTTGAACCCAACCACTTCAATCTGCATTTCTGTCAGCAATAGTTGCCTTCTGCTAAGAGCATCTGCAACCCTATTAGACTTTCCACTCCTGTGTTTCAAAACAAATGTATAACTCTGCAAAAACTCAACCCATTTCAAATGCCTTTGATTCAATTTTCCTTGACTATTCAAATATTGCAAAGCTTGATGATCAGTATACAAAACAAACTCCTTAGGAAGCAGATAATGTCTCCACTTCTTTAATGCCTGAACTATAGCATAAAATTCCTGATCATAAACAGAATACTTCCTCTTGGCATCATTTAACTTCTCACTGAAATATGCAACAGGTTTACCTTCTTGGCTCATAACAGCTCCTATTGCAGTACCACTAGCATCACAATCTACTTGAAACACCTTATTAAAATCTGGAAGTGCTAAAACTGGTTGTTCTGTAACTTTTTGTTTCAATAATTGAAAACTCTTTTCTGCCCCATTAGTCCACTTAAACTCTTTTCTATCCCCTCTCATTGTTTCAGTCAAGGGTCCACAAATACTGCTAAAGTTTCTGATAAACTTTCTGTAAATGCTAGCTAGACCATGAAAAAATCTTACCTCAGTAGCATTCCTTGGAGTAGGCCATTCAAGAATAGCCTGTACCTTCTCTAGGTCCATTTTTAGACCTTCTCCTGAAACTACAAACCCCAAATACACCAACTCTTTCTTCACAAAACTGCACTTCTTCAAATTAATCAACAATTTCTCTTCTCTCAACTTCTCAAATACCATACGAATATGCATTATATGCTCATCCAATGTCTTACTAAAGATCAAAATATCATCTAGGTAAACAATGACAAACTTGCCCAGAAATTCTTTCAGAACCTCATTCATGAGCCGCATGAAAGTGCTTGGTGTATTGGTTAGCCCAAAAGGCATGACTAACCACTCATACAGTCCTTCCTTTGTCTTGAAGGCAGTCTTCCATTCATCTCCTTCTCTGATCCGAATTTGATGATATCCACTTTTCAGATCTATCTTTGAAAAATACACAGCTCCACTCAAACAGTCCATAATATCATCCATTCGTGGCAATGGAAACCTGTACTTGATTGTGATCTTGTTTATTGCCCTAGAATCTGTACACATCCTCCATTCTCCATTCTTCTTTGGTGCTAATATCGCTGGTACAGCACAGGGACTCAGACTCTCACGGATCAATCCTTTCTGTAACAACTCATGTACTTGTCTGTTCAACTCCTCACTTTCTACAGGTGTCATTCTGTGTGCTGCCTTGTTCGGAAAACTCGCTCTTGGGATCAAGTCCATCTGATGACTGATCTTCCTAACTGGTGGTAATCCATCAGGCACGTTATCAGATACAATCTCCTGAAACTCATTCAACAAATCTGCAACTTCTATAGGAACATCTTCTACTTTCTCTTTACCAGCTTTTGGAATTAAAGTAAAACATACATGCTCATGCCTCATACCATCTAGGAAATTTCTTCCATCAACAAAAGTTATCCTTGCATTACCACATACCTTTTCTTCAGTCTCCTTCAATGGTTTTAGCTTATGCCGCACTCCATCCTTTGTCAGGGAATAGGTATTCGCATGACCATCATGTACAGCACATCTGTCAAACTGCCATGGTCTACCCAACAACATATGACATGCATCCATAGATATGATATCACACAATACCTCATCTTGGTATCCGCCAATCTTGAACTTCACCAGGCATTGTTCATTGACCATGACCTTGTGGTCATCCTGTACCCAGACAATCCGATATGGATGTGGGTGTTTCTGTCTCTTGAGCTTCAACTTTGTCACCATCTCTTCTGACACCAAATTGTCAGTGCTTCCACTATCAATAATCACATCACAACATTTACCTTCACACTTGCACCTGGTGCGAAACAGGCTCCTCCTTTGCTCAGGTTCATTCTCACCACTCAACAAGACTCTTCTGTTAATCAACATTTCTCCTCTTTCAGCATCTTCAGAATTTGATGATCTGACATCTTCATCTACATGTGCAACTCTGGCCTGGCCTTCATTTTTCCTGTCTATTCTGCCTTGGCGCTGAGGACATTCAAATGCCCTATGACCTTCTTCTCCACAGTGAAAACATGTTCCACGGAAGCCACCAGATCCTTGTCCCCTTCCTCTTCCTCTCTGATCTCTATTATTCTGATCCTGGAAGCGATTGGAATTATTTCCTTGTGATTCTGACTGCTACTGGCCTCATCCTTCTTTTTCAGATCTTCATTTCGGCCACCGTATGACCATCCACCAGATCGTCCACCGCGACCTTTTCCGTTTTGTTTACTCTCAAACTTCTTGTTTAGCTTTTCCTCTACTTTTAGGGCAAACTGGTATGCCTCTTCAATACTGTTCATTCGAACCAGATTCAGCTCCTCCTGAATGCTTGGCCTTAACCCATTAACGTATCGGGCAACTTTCTCCTTATCAGCTTCTGCATGGCCTGTTCTGATGAGAAGTCGATAGAACTCCTCTGTATACTCCTGAACAGATCTTCCTGCTTGCTTCAAACTCTACATTTTCTTCAGTAGGTCAAGCTCATAATCAACAGGAATGAACTGTCGCTTCAATTTATCCACCATCCGATCCCATCTTGTGATTTTATCTTTCCCTCTTCTATTTCGCTCCAACTGAATTTCTTGCCACCAGATCTTCGCATGACCTTTCAATCTGGCCTTCGTAAATTTGACCCTATCAGGATCATCAACATCTTTGTACTCTAAATATTCCTCACATTCATTGATCTAGTCAATCAATTCCTTTGGGTTAAGATTTCCAGAAAATGTAGGAACCTCAATCTTAGGTCTTTTCCCAATCTTGGAAATGGCCTGAAAAAGTCTTTCTTCCTCCTGGTTCACAATTTCGGCTTCTCCTTCTTGATATTCTTCTTCGGCTTCATCCTCACTTTTGTCTCTGACATTAAGATTCATTCCTCTGTGAATCTCTTCTTGCAATGCTGACACTTGTCTCTGCAGCTCTCTAACCTCAGGTGTCACAGCACAAGCTCTTCCGCCACATTCTCTTCGTGGAAGCATTTTTGCGATGCGCACTGAAACCCTAACCACGGTCCTAGTGCAAACTACCTCACAGTCGACGATCTGTTTACACACTCAAGAAAACCTGCTCTGATACCACTTGATGAAGGGTGCTCCCCTTAATACCACAAACACATAACAGAAATAGAGAAACAACAACAATATGCAAGAACAAAAAATTGGCTTCTTATTATCTCCACAAATGTGGAATTACAAACTTTCAGAATTACAATATGCAAAGCCACATGGGCATTCCCTTACAATATTCTGTAGGACAAAGCCTCGAACTATTACCCAGATCTACTACCCAGAACTATTCTGAACTGCCTAAGACAATAATACAGCCTTCCTTATATAGGCAATTTTCCACCGCCTAGGAAGGTTCTAGAATTTTTAGCCAATAAGGCCGACCAAACTTAGAATTATTTTATTTTACATTTTATTACATCATAGTCGGCTCAAGATAACCTTTGAAACCTGAACATAAATTTTGAAGAAAATTATTTTTCGCCATTTCAGGTGGCCCAACTTCCGAAGACCATAAGTCATCACCCGTTGACCCGCTTGGCTATTATAACCCCATTTCGGAAACGCCACGAAGCGCTCTACAAGCTTGACCCGTGCAAGCGCCCGTCACCCAAATTTTCAACCTCATATGGGGCCTCTAAAGCCTTCAAAACTGAGTTCAAAGTTTCTGTACCCCGCTGCCAATACCGAAAATCTTCAATATCTTCCAACATACACTTGATCTGGAAGTGAAACTTTACTGGCAGACTTATATGACCAAAATGAACCTCTAAGAAAGAAATTAGATCATTCTGAGCACAGACGAAAATTACCAAAAATAGTAACTTTCCATAAATAGCAGCTCTGCACAAAATAGCCCTTATTGAATTCAAAAATAGAAATATTTTTGGGTGATGCAAGATTGCTCTTACACCCAGGATGCTCCTGCATCAATTACAATAGTAGATTCCTCAAAACATGGAATAAAATTCCAGTCTCTATGAGACCATCAGCTAACCATGCTTTCCTATACTATTTGCAAAGTCTAAATGGTCAAATTTCTATCATGATCCAATCCATGGGTGGTACTTCTCTTCCCCAAGCTTTTGACATAGCTGTCAAAGCTGAAAATTGTATAATCGAAGTAGGCATGATAGCTAGAAGGCCACCAATGCCCATTTTCCCTAGCCTTCAACCCATTGCACTTGCACAAGTACCCCCATTTACCCCTATTCCTACTATATTGGCACCCCAGGCTAGTACCAATGGTCAAGAGCTAACAAGTTTCTCTCAAGAGTTACAAGAGATAAAGAATAGCCAACAAAGCAATAAGCAAGAAATGACAAATTTGTTGCAGACCTTGACTAAAGAGGTTACAAATTTGAAGAAACAAGGTCAAGGAATCAGACCACCCTTTCAGCCACAAGGCCAAGGTCCTAATTAGCAATATCAAAATCAAGGATAGCCTTATCAACAAAATAGGCCACCATACCAAGGAGGCTATCAAGGACAAAGGCAAAGTTTTAATCAGAGAGCATTCCAACCATATAACCCTGCACCTCTAAATTCTGCAAACCCAGTGAGGGATATAGTTCCAAGTCAAAATAATATGGCTATGGATAATGAATGGTGTTTTCCTTGTAATCAGGATCACAATTAGGCTACATGTTCAAATGGATGGATGAACCAAGCTATAATGGTTCAAAATTCCTCCCAAGCCTAATTAGAAGCTTCATCCAGTGGATCAGTCCCTCAACAAGAATCCCAAGAAAATGAGACTACTGTCTTCAATTGGGAACAACTAGACTGCAATGGAGTCAATGATGAAGTTGCCTTTATTGCCTATACAAGAGCAAAAAGGAGAGATCAAGACATGGAGAGGGTAGACTCTAATGCCAAAGCCACCACACCTACAGAGCCATTGGAGTAAGCTAATCCCATCACACCTAAGGAGACTCCTGTCATTACAATTAAAGAAGGCCAGAATTTCAAAGAGATGGAGCCTGTCATGCCAAAGGCACAATAGAGAATGCATAGTGTGACACCTTTTAATATTGTAGACAACATGAAGAAGGTGAATGTCACCATGTCTATGTGGGATTCTCTGGCTCTTTGAGGATAGCCTGAAATCTTGAAGAAGGCCATGACAAAAGTAGCAATTCCTCAACCTCCAAAAGAATCTACAAAGCCAGTGTTGGTTAACACTGATCTAGAAAGGGAGGCTCCAAGTAGCAACTCCAAGGCCAATGCCACACAAGGTAGGAACTCAAAACCACCTCCCTTTTATGTATATCTAATTATTGGAAAATCTTTAGTGCATAATTGTATGGTAGATAGTGGAGCTACTAGCACTGTAACGCTGAAGAAAGTGGCTGACCAATTAGGACTAAAATATGAACCCTTCCAAAAGAAGGCTACCCAACTTGATGGATCCTCAGTCAATACTATAGGTGTGGCCAAGGATACAAGTCTAATCCTACATGGTAGTCCTAATTTTTCAATCCTCCTTGATATATACATCATAGATCTCCCTGCATTATTTTCTATATGTCTTTCAAGGGAGTTTACAGCCAAGATAGGAGGCTACCTATCTTCTGACTAGTCCCACATGCTATTCCATACAAAGTATGGGACCAAGGTAACCATTAAATTAGAACTATTAGTAGCACACAATATAGAGCCATATGTATCCAATGACATCAATGTAAACTGCCCCATATTTGATAACAGTGACTTCCAAACCATTGGAGAAGCAGACACTAAGATAGAGAATATCCCAGATATTCTTCTAGATGAAAGAGCTTTAGAGGACCAAGAAAATCTAATTTGGGAATTTATTTAATACAAGAAAGTTGATACATAGAGCCAAGCCTTCTCAAAGAGGACACTGATTTAGAGGATCACAGCAATTAGGTTTGGGAACTATTTTTTGATGGAGCTAGAAGTAGACATGGTTATGGTGGCGGTGATATGTTAGTTTCCCCAAAAGGAGAAAGGTATTATATTGCCGTTACATTCAGTTTCTCCTGCACTAGCAACACTGTAGAGTATGAAGGCCTTGTGAATGGACTGGAATGGGATAAAAAAGAGGGCTTAAGGCCTTAAAATTTTATAGTGATAGTGAGTTGGTTGTCAGCCAAGTAAGAGGGATAAGTGCAACCAAGAATGACACGATGAAAGCATACAAACATAGATTTTTTGATGCAATTGAACATTTTTGTGCTTTCAATATTGTTGCTATCACTAGTAAACTAAACCAAAATGTAGATAGATTAGTTGTGGTTGGATCTCAATATGATATTCCAAATAGCATTTCAAAAGAAATGGATCAGCAACATATCAAAGTGATTGTCAGGCCCTCTATTCTTGATAACAATGTCAATTGGTAGGTGTTTGACAATGATGAGAAAATTCTGTAGTTCTTGTTTGAAGAAGATGTTTTTTCAAAGCATAATAAAGATAGGTTATCACAAAATTATGGTGATCAAGTGATACAACTTAAGTCCAATAAGATGCCTAGAGGTCTTGTTACATTAGAGACTATCTTCAACAAGGATGATGAAGTCAAGAAGAATAAAGCTGGCCTGGTAGTCCAACAAGAACATTTTGTCTAATTAGAGTTGGAACTAGGTAAGAGCCTACAATTGGGAAAAGTGAACACTGATTTGGAGAAGCAAGCTTACACTCAATTATTCAAAGAATTCAGTGATGTTTTTACATGGCAATATGAAGACCTCAAAGGTTTTGATCCAGCCCTTGCTCAGCACACTATTGAATTAGAACCTAATGCCAAACTAGTGAGGTAGAAGCAAGGGCCTGTTAATCCCAAACTCAACCCGCTTATGCATAAGGAAGTGCTCAAATTAATAGAAAGTGGCATCATCTACCCCATCAAGCATACTGGTTGGGTTTCCAACCTTGTTCCTATCAGGAAGAAGAATGGGGAGTTGAGGTTATGTGTTGACTTCAGAGATCTTAACAGGGCCTCTCTAAAAGATTGCCATCCACTACCCTCTATGGAACAAATCTTACAATGTGTCTTTGGATCTGAGAATTTTTATTATTGGATGGCTATTTAGGATACAATCAGATCTTAGTGAATGAAGAGGATCAATAGAAGACTACATTTACAACCAAGTGGGGAACCACGGCTTATCAAAAGATGCCCTTTGGTTTGTCAAATGTAGGTGCTACTTTTCAAAAGGCAATGGATATGGCCTTTAAGAACCTAATGTACAAGTTAGTACTGGTCTACTTGGATGACATAACTATTTATTCCAAGCATGCAGTAGATCACATCAAACACTTGAGGAAGATTTTTTAAAGGTGTAGAGAGTTTGGGATATCCCTTAATCCCAAGAAATGTGTGTTTGTAGTTCATGAAGGAAAATTATTAGGATATGTAGTATCCAAAGAAGGAATTACAGTGGATCCTGAGAGAATTATAGCTATCGTAGAGCTACCCCTACCACATCACAAGAAAGGTCTCCAATCTTTCATAGGAAAGATTAATTTTGTTAGGCATTTCTTGCCCAATATTGCAGATTTACTCAAGCCTTTGACAGCCATGCTAAAGAAGAGTTCAACATTCAGCTGGACTAAAGAAGGGAAAACCAATTTCTAGGATATCAAAGAGGCCTTAACAAAAGCCCCTGCTCTCCTAAACCCAAATTTCAGTAAGGATTTTATCCTTTATGCTTATGGAGGTAATGATGCTATATCTACAATGTTGACCCAAGAAAATTCAGATGGATTGGAGTAGCCTATTGCTTTCTTTACCAAAGGTTTAGAAGAATATGAATAGAGATACTCTGTTGTAGAAAAACATGTACTTGTTGTGGTAAAGAGCCTTAAAAATTTCAGATATCTATTGACCCATAGCAAGGTACACTTGAAGGTTACTCATCCAAGTGTCAAAGAGTTTTTCCTTTCCAAAGACCTAAATGAGAAAAGAGTTGGTTGGATCACCAAGGTGATGGAATATGACATAGATATTCAAACTACTAAGCTGGTTAGAGGAAAAGGTCTTTGTGAGCATTTGGCAGAGGATGAAGGTTCAAAGAAATTAGAAACAATAGATGCATCTTTGGTGGTACAATCTATAGAAGAACAAGCCAAGGCAACAAGCTGGTTGCCTAATATGATCAATTAATTGAAGATAGGGAAATGTTGAACATATCTAGATTCAGTAAAAAGGAGGTATTATAGATTATAATCTATTCCTTTTATGCTGATAAATGAGGTTCTTTTCAGAAAGGATCACAATGGTGTCTTTTTAAGATGCATAGATTCAGAAAAGATAGCTGATGTCCTACTTGAATTTCATGATGGACCTTCTGGAGGTCACTTTTCTCCTAGGACTACTACTTTTAAAATCATGAGGGCTGGATACTATTGGCCATCTATCTTCAAAGATAGTCATGAGTATGTGAGAAAATGCATCAAGTGTGTCATGTTTGTAGGAAAAGAAAGGCTTGTAACCTTGCCCTTACAACCAATCAGAATAAATTAGCCCTTCATGAAGTGGGGTTTAGACTTCATTGGTATGATCAATCCTCCATCTAGTGTAGGCCATAAATGGATAATCACTACAACAAATTACTTCACCAGATGGATAGAAGCAATTGCTTTAAAAGAATCAAATGAGAGTGTTATCTTAAGCTTTTATGATGATATAATTCATAGATTTGGCACTCTGGATTCCATAATATCAGATAATGCATTAGCAGTCATAGGCCTCAAAGTCTCAGAGTGGGCAGTCAAAAATGGCATCTATCTAAATACCAGTTCCAATTAGATATACCAGTTCCAATTACTACCCCTAAGGAAATGGCTTGGTAGAATCCACTAATAAGAACTTGATTAGGATAATCAAGAAGACTCTTCAAGAAAATCAGAGAGATTGGCATACCAAACTTAGGTCTGTAGTGTGGTTAGATAGAATTACACCAAAGAAAATCATTGGTTATTCTCCTTATATGCTAGTATATGGAAAAGAGGCCAAGTTGTCCATCTCAGCTAAATTGCCAACCATGGACCTAGCCACTCAATATGTCCTATTTGAAGATGGGGATCCCTTGCAGATCAGATATGCTCAGATTATGGAGTTAGAAGAACTCAGAAACAAATCAATGCAGGATATGGGATTCCATTAGAGCCAAACAAGGAGAAACTTTGATAAAAGAGCCAGGATCAAAAATTTCAAGGTTGGAGATGTAGTCCTCAAGTGGGATGAATTCAAATCCAAGCTTGGAAGACATACAAAATTTGATTCATTTTGGGGTTGACCATTTGTTATAACAAAGTGCAAGGGATCCAATGCTTTTCAACTATCAAATATGGAAGGAGTTCCCTTGCCTATCTCAGTGAATGGTTTCCACTTGAAGCTCTACTTTGAGGTTAATCCCTCTCTGTAAATTTTGTAAAAATGCTTTCCTGCTTTCTTCTTATTTTCTAGGTTAGTTTCTTTCTTTTCAAGAAGTGTCTGTGCACAAGTTTGTCTTCCTGTGTTCATTTTTTGTCTCTCTGTCAAGTTTTTGTGTTCCTCAAAATGACCCCATGCCCAATGAATTATGTCAAGGCCACTGGTTTTCCATGTCTAGTAGGTTGACATCCAACAGAAATCACCAAAATGTTACCCAAATTTCTCATCCTATCCAATTTTACCTGGTCTGCTCTATCTAGCATTTTTAATCCTATGTTAGCCCCCTCAAAAATTTCCATGATTATATGCCTTTTCAATTGTTTAGTTCTCTAGTTTGAAGGCCATTACAATTCATGTGTGACCGTTTAAACCCCATGATCCCAAAAATACCTGTGGCCCATCCTAAGTTAATATTTACCCTTTTGGGCCACTTAAATCCAAATAACCCACATGCTGGAAGGTTGTGACCCCTTGTTCTATTTAAGTGGTTTTTCACATGATCGCATAGGTCATTTTCATGCTATGCGATCATGTGACTACGGTTTGTCACTGGGGTTCCCCTTTAATATTACCTAAGTTCCCTATGTCCTGGCCTTTAATATTTCCCTGAGCCCAGTTGTCGGTCGCAGTAAGATCCAACGATGGTCACATAATCTCATGGGATCTTCCGATCCCATGTGATCATGTGACCACCATCCGATGCAAGGGCATGATTCTTCTACCTTCTATGGGTCCATTTTCTGAGGTGGCCAATTTTTATTGGTCTTGGTTGTTATGATGTTGCCTTTGACTTTTTCAAAAGGGGATTGCAGTATCTTTCACAGGTTTTCTTCTCTTTGTTCTTGTTGATCATTTGCAGGCATGGGTAGCTCAAAATTTATGATTTTAGGGGTTGTTACAGTTGGAAAGAGGTGATGCAGAGATCTAGGTAGTTGTTTTGGTGTATTTTTCTTCTAAGAGAATCAAATTTGATAGTTATGGCAGGCCCAACTTGCAGAGAAGTAGTTGGATCAAGGTTTTTTGTCTGTAGGTAGATTCAGTATAAGGATGGGCACACAAGATGAATATCTAATCGGTTGAGATATTTTCATGAACATTTATAATCAGAAATGACAAGTTTCGGGTTTGATTATTTTATGTAGATATATGTAACCCTAATGAGATTTTGGCTCCTACCTGTGTGCAATAGAGGAGATATATATAATTAATTTTGGAGCTTTTAGAGCTCAGAGTTCACATTTTGTAGAGAGAAAAAATATCTTTTCTTAGAAGGCTATTTGAGACATTTTTTCTGTCCTCTGGTTTTCTACACTCTATAACCTCCCATTGATAATTTAGATATTGAAGGTGTTTTTGTTACATTCTTCATGTCCCTATGCCTTCTTGTGTGAGTTATTTCTTAATGAATTCAGTATTTACATGTTTTTTAGTGATATCTTAGGATTCTTGATCCCTCTTTCTTTCTACAATTTTGTGTATCATTGTGGATGATTTGACTTAGATACTTTTGTGGGTAGACTTTAACCCCTTAAATATCTTTTCTCGTTCCTATATCTAGTTATAGAGGTGAATGTTTTTTTGCATGTCATAGATTGTTGTCTAATTCCAAGGGGTGTTATTGTTTGTGAAAGAATCTCTCTTTCCCTGAATAACTCTTCTTATCTACAGACCCTTCTATGAAGTACTTATGCAAACCTATTCAGTGAGTTATGATCACCTAGGCCTAAGTCTATTCATTGATTTCATCTTTTATACTATAGTTCATACCATATTTTTGGTTTAAAACCTAGTAGGATAGTTTGCGTTCAGTCATTTCCCTTTCAAGCATTCCTTCTATCCCTTTCCCTCAAAAGATTTACTTTTCTGTCAAGAAGCAAATTAAGGTGATTATCCAAGAGGAACCAGCCTAGAACCTAGAGGTCTCATCTCAATTAGCATAGGTCCCAAAACCAGGAGATGATTCCCATGTTATACTAGGTTATCAAGACTACAAGAGCTTGAGATAAGGGTGCAAACTTAGTGCATAACAGTTACTTATGAGAATACAATAAATAATAGAAATTGGAAAGAGGCTGGGTAAAGAGTGTAAATAAAAAATTATGATTTTTTCTCCTCAACATCTATTGCCCAATCCCTATATCAAAGAAGAGAGTACTATGGTTAGAAATTGGAGTTGTATTAAAAAATAAACTGAAATGGATATTTATTATTGGGGGAGACTCTAGTGTAATATTCTATATCTATGAGAAAAGAGGAGGTTCTTTCATGAACTCACAAGCCCATATAAATTTTAAAATGTAGGTTCAAAATATTGTTGTCATGGAAATTCTACAAATAATGGTTGTTATACATGGAATACCTGAAGATCTAGGTTTAGCAATATAGCTAAGCCTAATACATTTTTTTCAGTGGTGATCTATGCTCTTATTAAGGGAATTTATCAGTGTCAAATTTGTCCAATGGGGGGTCTGATCACTTTCAGGTTGAGCTGGTCATTGAAGAAGAATCTAAACCCAAATGGTGTTGATTTAAGTTTGAAAGAATGTGGTTTCTAGATTCACAGTTCTTAAACTCGGTAGAAAAATGGTGGAGAGATGAAGAATTCAAAAGGCCTAAAAAATGTATTTCTTCAATACAAAATTAAAGATAATTAAGAAGAAAATCCATCAATGCAAATAGTGTCACTTCAAGAATATTTTCAAAGAAAAAGAGAATGTTGTAGAATAAATTAATGTCATTAATCAAGAAGTAATAAGAAATGGTATAGCTCAAGGAAGTTATTTTAAAGAAAAAAAATTACTAAGAAGATATTGGCTGAAGGGGATAGGAACACCATATTTTTTCATAATAGTACCAAACTTAGAAGATCAATTAATAGAATATATCTAGTATCAAGGAATCTAATGGTCTAGTATCTACGAATCCTAATACTATATCCATAGAAATAGTTAAATATTTTGAAAACTTGTTGAATGACTAAAAAGGTTTAGACTTTTTAAACAACCAAGATATTTCTAGAAACCTTCCTAAAGTAGTAACTAGTGAACATAAAAAGGTTTTGAATCACAAAGTTTCATTATTAGAGGTAGATACTACAACGAATCAACTCCATCTAGACCAAGTACCCAGTCTTAATAGTTTTTTTTCCTTCTTTTCTCAAAAAATGGTGGCATTTCATTAGCCCAAAAATGATAAAATCTTCATAAAGTATGAGGAACTAAAGTAACATCCTAAGTGAGATAAACAAGATCTTTATCACCATAATACCTAAGAAAGATAATGCTGAGATTCCAAAGGATAATCGACCTATCTTTCTCTTTGTAATATTATATATAAATTCTTCTCCAAATTATTAGTCAACTGAATCAAACCCTTACTACCTCTAATAATCTATAAGAATTAAATAGGATTTGTCCCTAGAAAATTAGTATTAGATGGGGTCATCATTATCCAAGAATCTATTCATTCTATTTGGAACAACTTGGAACCGAGCATGATTATAAAACTTGACATTAAGAAGGCTAATGAAAAGGTTAATTTGAGGTTCTTATGAAAATGTTTGGAGGCATTTGGTTTCTCCAAATAATGGATTAAGTTATTTTTTTATACATATCCACTCTTAAATTATCTGTTTTAGTTAATGGGACTCCTCAGGGGTGCTTTAGTCTTTCTAGAGGCCTCAAGCAAGGGGATCTGTTATCACTTTTTTTAAATATTTTTTTTGGCTCCGCATTTTTGGCTTGGGTTTCCTCCCTCATTTCCAAACCCTAGTTTGGTTTGTTCCCTTTTGTGTTTCCGTGTTACCTTTTTTGATTCACTAAAGATGCTAATTCGCATGTGCCTTTAGCCTTTTTTAAGTCATGCATTTGTGGTTAGAAAGTTGTTGGCCCCCGTCCCCCTCTTCTCCTTTTTATTTCTCCAGGCCTAGGTTTTCGGTATATTTTCCTAAAGTTCTCACTAAAGCAAAATGAGTGGCTGTCGTTACACCGCAAGACCCCGGTTGTCAGTTCTCTCTGACATGCGATATAGTGACGAGTTGCCACCTGTCTCAAAGGTGGGCCCGACTGGAGGAAGAGTTTGCGGACTTTAAAGGGCAGAGAAGATCTATGGTGGTCGTTATACCGTTGATCTGAGATGCTTGCATGTTAAGCTTGTGGTATAGCAACGACCGTTGGATTTACTATGTTTGAAAAGGATTCGGTGGGTCCTAACAGTGCCAGGTCACTAAAATTCTTGTGGTTCTTATTGGTTCTCAGAAAGCTAGGTTGCGGCTCTCGCATTTTTAAAGACGGTAAAGGATAGTCAGAAGGGACCCGCCCGTATGAAATGTGGCACAATGTGATTTGATTAACAGAAGATGATGTGTTTATTTGTGGGGTCATGTTTTCCAAAGGGTTAATCTTTAGTTTGATCAGACGGTTTTCATTATACCATTGATCAAAGATGTGTGGATTTTAAGTTTGTGGTATAGCGATGACCATCCGATTTTCTTAGAGACTTAAGTGCTCAGTGGGCCCCTTGTTGCACCAGTTCATTTTGACATGTTTATTTCTTATTGGTTGGATGACAGCTGTGATCTGACTATTTTTGAAGTGCTCTGAGTTAGAAACGGAAAGGGACTAGGTCCACTTGTCATTTTTTTGTTGCGTGGCATGTTTTGATTTGATATGTGCCCGCTTATGTGTCACAGTGGGACCTTAGTTTCTCAGATGATTAAAATGCTGCAAGATCTCACGGTTGTTGTTAAACCGTTGGGATGAGATGCTTAGGTTTTAAGTTTGTGGTTTAGCGAAAACCGTTGATTTGGATAAAGAGATGGAAGCCTTTTGGTGGGTCCTCTGTGTTAGATTTACTAATGAGGCGGTCATTTTGATTGGCCACAGATGATGTTGACATGTAAAGATCGCTGCTCGGACCAAGATGAACTTAAGAAATTTATTTCTGCACATGTTAATTTTGAAATGTTCTCATTGTTCGAGAACTAGCTTGCTAAAGGTACTATAGGATTTTGCTGATAAGATTTTCTACCACCCGATGCGCCAAAAATGAAATATATCAATGGCTTGAATTTGAATTTTTCTCTTGAATGACGTTTTCACATCCAGTGAGTGATAGGGCTGCCAACCTCAGTAATGGTGGAATAAATTTGTTACGTGCAAGAGAATTGTGAGCCATTAGTAGATGTTATATACTAGAATCTGATTAATCTTTTTCTTCACTGTTCTCATGTGTTCTCCGGCGATAATTTTTCCATGCAGTGCTTTCAAGGGGAAGATTTTTCAGGTGCCTGGTAGGTTTACTCTTGTGTTTAAGTCATTTGAAATTTTTAAAGCTTTGTGGGGTTTTCTTTCATATGGTCAATTGATATTGTTTGAAGTTTTATTGGGAATTCATATCTTAGTAAGAAGCCCTATTTTCAAAATGCCACCCAAGAGAAGTTTGTCTGGTCAAACAGAATATAGTAAGAGAGGAATTTTTGAGGATTTGATGCAGTTGCTCCCATTTTCTGATAATGGGGCACAAAGAGTAAAAGAGCTTACTCCGAGACATCCTAGAGATTCAGTTGCAGAAGGTCTCTATGATAGAGGGAATTTGATGAGAGCTGCTCAAGTGGGCGATAAGCACAACGGTCTTATTCTTTTTAAATTGGCATATTCACAAAGGAACGCTTGTGCGCCCCTCAGTAATGTATGGCAGTTTGACATTGGGAGGTTGGTATGCCCTGGGGTTTTCATGGATGATGAATTGTTAATACAGATTGCTAAATGTTATGATCCTATGACAAGATGTGTCAAGGATGTAAGAAGAAGAGACCTGATAAGCATTATCAAGGATGAGATTAGACAGGTTTTCTCATTAAATGAATCATCTGTGGGGTTGGAAAAAATAGATTTCATGGAGTTCACTGAGATTTATGAGGCACAGAAGGTTTATCTAAGGGTAGGACCTCTAAGGCAATATTTTGATCAGATAGGATAAATGTGTGCTATTAGTTCAAGTACACCAAAGCCCATCAGGTTAGATTTATTCAGTAAAAAGGCACAGGAAGTTTATAAGTCTTTATCTTTGATCCTAGGGCATAATGAGAAGACTCATATGCCAGTACCTTTTATGTTCATGATGGTGCAGTCACTCCACCCCCACCTTGCCCTCATTTTTTACTTTGCTTCTCATTTGGCTAAAATAATTCATGAAGGATTAATAGGAATTAAGAATATGAAGGTCTCTAGACCATTCGGGTGGTACTCGATGCTTATGCACATGTTTTTGTATAAGGGTGAGAAGTTTTTTAGTACAATGTTGAATATTGAGAAGGAAAGATATGGAGAGACTCTCCCAGTGCAATTGTGGACCATAGCCTTGTCCTGGGACAGAACTAATGCTAGTTATATTGCCTTTGATAGGGATTTTGCATCGAGGCTTAGGTATCTTTTATTTATTGATAATCCAAGAATCCCAGGATAGTTATTAAGATTGATTAGGCCGATGGATTACTGCAAGGACATTACCATTGTCCATAATTTTGGAGACATCATTTTGTATCCAGTCTCCACAGTATTTAGAGTGTATGGCAGTAAGGTGGCGCCTTGTATTTTTCCATATCAGGTCCCATTGAAGCTAGGATATGCTGAGATCTTAAGACAAATTGGAAATTTGCAAGAAACCACACTCACTTGCAAAGGTAGAGGAACTTTCTTTCCTGATGTAACTCTGGCACATCAGTATGTAATTATGAAAGGAGGATGGGTGCACCTGCATAAGGTTTTGCAACCCTACAAAATGTCAAAGGCAGTGGTGAGGTGTGCAGATACAGAGGGTTTCCTTTCAGGCATGTTCAAAGATAAGGTGAGGTGTGCTCTTATTGAGCATCAATTTAATATTCCAGAAGACATAATAAGAAATGAGTTTGACCTTCAAACTTAGGAAATTAAGAAAGAAAAATGGGTGATTTATAACAAGTCTATAGGTTTTATTCAGAACTTTGATAAAACTTATGATCCATTGATTAGTTTTGAACCATGGGCTAGAAAGGTTAATGTCCTTATGGAGAATTTTGAGGGACTCATGAGTGCTGTAAATGAGAAAAGGGTATCTGTGACTAAGATAGATCCAGAGAAGGCTAGGTAGATCTTAAACCAGCCCAAATATATGAAGTTGATCCCTAAGGGGGTGTACACAGTATAGAAGAGGAGTGGACATACTGTCCTTCTGACCTCACAACAAGGAAGTGAAGATGTTCCTTCCACTTCAAGAGGAAAGAGACCACTTGGTGATCCAGTAGTGCAGGCACCTTCCCCAAAAAGGCAAAGATAGGAGGAAAAAGCACTGGCAAAGGAGATTTACTCTCCTTCTCAATCCCCTATTCAGTTGGATGAGCATGGGGCTGCAGAGTAGCTGGTGCAGTTAAGGGATGAAGGAAATCTTTTTGTTTCTAATGAAGATTTGCAGGAGGGAATGTCGGAGGCACCTAAGGAGGTGGCCATGGATCTCATAGTAGAGGAATTTGAGGGTAAACAAATAGACCCTATTCTAAAATAGGCAAGTGACTCTTTCCTTGCCGATGATGATTATTTTAAAACCAAGGCCTTCTCACAGTTCTTATGGAGAATGAAAATCAATCAGTTTAAGGAGATTTGTGAGAAGAAGAAGGAAGAATCCCCTGATAAAGATGTGAAAGAAATAGAGGAGGAGACCAAGGCACAAATAGCTAAACAATTTGAGAAGATCACTCCAAAAGAAGGGAGAGCCATGATTCATATAGCAGGGATTCTGATCCTACTAGAATGGGACATTGCTGATGCCATTGTTTTTGACCAAGTAAGGAAGAGCAAGGTACAGACCCTAACTACACTAGAACCGGCTAAGCAGGCAGCTAGGGGAATTACTTTTTCTAAAGATCATGCTGCTCTGGTCATGTGGTCTTTAGATAAAGACAAAAATAAAGGGAAGAAGAGTGATTTCTCCACAAGGTATACAGGGAGCCTAATGGTTCAGAGAGTGGGAGAAACATCTGGTGTGGAGGCCTCTAATTTGATTCTTGAAACTGCCAAGTTCAATGTTAGTGTGGCAGAGAAGGATGCCAGAGAAAAGGAAGAGCTTAGGCTCAAATTTGAAATGGTCCTTAAATCTTATAATGAGCTCAAAGTTGAGCTAATTCAAAAGGACAAACTGATTGTCCAGTTATCAGGACCACAGGAACAAAGATCTCCTCAATTAGCAATTTCTGATAAGCCTGCGGTGGCTTCATATTCAAGCCCAATAATTGAATTTCCACCCTCACCACTCCCAGAAATAGATATGGATGCAAGGGTTGCTTGGGAGAAGCTAAAGCTGACAGAGGAAACAAATAAATTGAGGGAAATCAGGGAACAATTGGAAAAGGAAAGGAATGAGAACACAAAGGCCACAGCTTTAATAAATCAGAAATATGAAGAAACAATAGTAGGGGTGATTATGGAATTTGCAGTAGATTGAAGCCTTCTATTATACATGGCCATATGGATAAGTTAATTTCTTTGCTTAAGGTTATTAATAAAGAGAAGGATGAAATGGCTCCAGTTTTGGAGAGATGGATTGAAAGGTCTCCCAATGTAAAACTATTTCGTATGTTATCAAAGGGATAGGAGGACCCAGATCATTTAATAAAGCCATTGCATCAAATTGTGAAGAAGTTGGTGCATTTCAACATTTCTGTGGATAATTTTATCAGGAGGACAAGTATGCTGAAATCTGAATTAATGCTTTCAGGTTATGAATTGGTGCCTCCTATTTTTACAGACAAAGGAGAATTTAAGGAAGCTTATCAGTGGAGGGAGGAGTTAGATGGACTCCTCACAGAATGAATCAATAATGTTTTAAGTGATAAGTCTTCTTTGAGTGGCACAATTAAAATGTTGATAAATGCCAGGTTAATGTTTGACACCATTCAATAGAAAATCATACAGATCATTAGTGAATGGGAATAGTTGTCTACCGGGAAGGATGAATTTGTTAATTTTGAGTTCCCAAGTGAAGAGGTGTATAATAAATGGAGATCTCAGTACATGCCAGCTGTGGAGAGTGAAGATACACCGCCAGCTTCATAAAGTAGATCAGAACATTAAATTTTGAGTCATAAGGGTGGTTGAGATATGAGGAAATATTCATTACAGAATGAACAGAAAATATCACAGATCAGATTTGTTAATAGCTACCCAAAGATTGCATTAAAAGACATGAAGAAGGTCAGCTCAACTGCATTTTCTTTGCCATTGTGACTGAGTGTATTTATTGAAAATTTTGTAGTTGTTGAAAAGTTTTAGGGTTGATATTTTGTAAACCCTAGAATGACCAGAAGCTTATTGCATTTCCTTGTATATAAAAGGATTTCCCATGGTCATTCTAGGTATTGAGTAAGTTAGGTGTAAGAAGAAAAAGAGAATTTTGAAGCCCTGCTACTCAGTCGAGGATTGTAAATTTGCATGATTTTGTCGGGATAATAGAGAAGTGATACAAGTTGGCACCATTATCCAGTAAGTTTGTTATTCAGAATATGATGTATGTAAATGATCATGGTTATACTTAATACAAATATCAAATCTTTACCTCTCCATTGTGTTTGTTCTATGAATCTTTAAGCCTATTTTAGGGTTTATGTGTATGTATCTCGCTTTGAGTTCTGACGTAGGGTTGGATTAAATATTACTCAAAGTAAAGTATGTGTTCATTGAATTCGCATAAGGATTATCTGTAACAAGGGAAGAGTTGCGGTATTTGTATTTATGATTCAAAAACTAGTTGTTCTCAAAGTTGTTTTGGGATCCTTTCTATTTTCTGACTCTATTGCCCAATGGATAAGACATTGGCCTGTATTCTCCTATCTTTATTCTGAGAAGGTGATTCAGATTTCAAAGTCCTAAAATCTTAAAATCACTACCAGTAATTTTAGTTTTATTTACGTTTATGTATTTTCCTACCCAGTGATGGAGGATCAATGAACAATAGGTTGTTGTTTAGTATTCTCTCACTGTTTTTATCTGTTAAAAGATCCAATAAAGAAATAGGGGGTAGAGTTAAGACTATTAGTTAAGAGTTAAATACTATTGGATCAGGTGTACCCGCCTTGGTTTGACAGAGCCAAAAGTAGAAGAGGGATTATCCATCCTTTTAGTTGGTCCAGTTGCCTATAGATTGCCCACATTTGGAACTAACCAATCCTTAATATCCATCATAGGCATATTGGTGTCTCTTTTAGTGTAAACTCCTTTCTAGGAACCAACAAAATGGTGACTCTGCTGGGGAGGACATAACAAAAGAATAGATTTGTCAAGAATCTCTAGTTATTGCTACATCACAGATTATCAGTATTATATAACTTAGATAGATTTGACCCATCCGAGTCACCAAAAAAATGGTGACTCCGCTAGGGAATAGAGATTATAATCAGAGGAAAATAGTGTAGGTTCCAAGTTGAGCTAGACTCCTGACCTGGCTATTTAAATTAGTTGATATCTCTGGTGTTATAAATTAGTTATAAACAATGCGGGTACGAGTAGAGCTTTGACTCCTGGCCGGCTTGTTTATTATATCCAGTGGTTTCCATTGAAAGTACAAAGAGTTAGTTTTAAAGGTTTTGATATTATCTCACACTCTGTGAGTGGCGACTCTGAACTTTTTTATGATTAGTGCTTTATAAAATATAGCAATATGAGTTTCAAAAATACAAGGTCATATAGTAGGGAACACCCTGAGGAAAGTCTGCAGGGTGGGCTTCCTGTTACATCTAGAAGAAACCAAGGTAAGAAGGACAAAGATACCAATGATATTTCTATGACTTGGAGACAGAGGGGAAACCCTAGACAACATAATATTCCTCCTCCTAGTCAAGAAGGAAATGCCTCAGAATATGAGGAGGCAGTTGATTTGGGACTTAATCAATATGAAGATTATTACTCACCCACAGAGAGGGAGGGTGAAGGAATATCCCAGAATAGGAGAAAGAATTCACAAAGGCAAGGAAGGTTGAGAAGTAAGAGTAGAGGGGGTCAGGATTTTCTTCCTCCTTTCACCCTTGGTTCCTCAATACCACAGGGCCTTCAGGACTCTCAAGGTTAGCAAGAAAATCCTCAAACACAACAGAATGAATCTGAAAGGACTTTGCTAACTCTGAAGATATATTTGAGGAAGTTCATCAACTGGAAAGAAGGATTCAAGAACAGGCTGCTATCAGAGAAAAAAGGGATAGGGATAAGGAAGAAAGAATTAGACAAGCTATGATAAGGGCTGAACAGTTAAAAAGACAATTGTTAAACTTAGAGGCTATAAACTATATTCCCATCCTTGAACTGACAAATGAGCTGCCTGTTGTTCCAAAGGATAAGGGAAAACAAAAAGACAAAGGTATTTCAATCAATGAACCTGTAAACCCTAAGCAAAATCTTGACTAGTCTTTGAGACTGGAGGCAGATTTGGAAAAAGCCAAGGAGCAAGAGTTGCTAGCTAAACACCTAGAAAAGGCAGAATTAGAAGCAGCAACATTAGAAATGAAAAAGAAAATTGATTTTATTAAGAGGTCTGGAGGACCTATAGATTCTGGTTTTTTGAATATGACACAAGGAGCTGGTGTTGCACACCCAACTAATCAGATAGATGGCTTTCCCCCACCAAGAGGATTTAATGGTTCTGCTACTATAAATACAAATGCATCCACATCCCAGGGTGCTGGTTTTCCGAATTTAGGTGTTATACATGAAAGGTGCAAGCAGTTGGTTTTCAATGGCATTCCTGGTTATCCCAGCCCCATCCCTGAAGAAATTAGAAAAAAGCTCCCTAAATTTACAGGAAGCAATGTTATAACTTGTGAAGAACATGTAAAAAAATTCATTGATGTAATTGATGATTACAATATTGTACTAGATGATGTTATTATGAAATTATTTGTGCAATCTCTAACAGAAGATTCAAGAGACTGGTTTAGAGCTTTGCCTCATGGTAGCATAGGTTCATGGAATCAGCTTAGGCATTGTTTTAAAGAGAAGTATGGTGATAAGACACATGAGCAATTTATGCTGAATGAATTTAATAACATAAAAAAGGATTTCAATGAAGATGTTGTTGAATTTAATGTCAGGTTTCAAAAGGCCATGTATAAACTATTGCAAGTCATTAGATTGGATGACAGGGTATGCCTTGTTACATATTTAAATGCCTTCGACTCAAAAATGGGTTACTTATTGAGAGACAAAAACCCAAGGAGCCTTGTTGAAGCCTACAAGTTAGTTGTGAATATAGAAAGTAATCGGAGAATCTCAGGGAAGTTGGGAAGGAGAGAAGATAACAGATCACCTTTGTTAAATAGAAAGGATCAAGGAAAGCCCCAAAGTGTTAAACCAAAGGATGAGGAAAGCCTGAAACAAATTCTTAAGGCAATCAAGGATCTAAAACCTGGTGAAAAAAGAAATAATAAAGCTGCAGGAGGAGACAACCCTCCCTTCAACAATTTTAATAAATTGCCAAGGATGCAGAACTTTCCTTACAATACTCAATGGAAGGATGGAAAACCTTTTAGCCCAGACAAGGGGGATAGACCAAATAATAGAACCCCTGACCCATTACAAAGGAATTCAATGAATTTAGTGGAAGATATCCCATGGTGCATGGTCTGTCAATCACCCCATGACCCTGATTATTGTGTCATATCCCAAAACATGTTTCCTTAGGAAGAACAAGAGTGCACGGAGGAGCAGCCTTATGATGATCAGGGGTGTGGGATGACTTCTTCTCATATTTTGAGTGAAATAGATTCTGTTGAGGAAGATGAAAATCAGGATGCCTCATTTTCCCAAGCCAAAAATGAATTGTACCATCATCATGTCTTTTCAGATAATGAAGATAGTGAGCCAGACAACATTCAATGTAATGTTCAAAAAAATGACTCAGCTACTACCTTGAGAAGGCCCTCTAATGAAGAGATCGCTTTGATAATAGAAAATTTGGTTACTCAGGGAAAGGAAAATTATAATTTGAGGAATAGAGTGGTGGGTGATTCAGATCCCAAGCCTGCTGGCATTTTTATAAAGAAAACATCACAAGAAAAGATCAAGGATTTCCCTCATACTGATAAGGTTAAGATAAAGAGGAATGTCAAACCCAATGTTGTGTATAAAGTAAAGCCAAGGCCAGCAGCTGAGGTATCACTTGCTATACAAAATAAGGACAAAGCTCAAGTTGATATACCTACAGAGGTACCCATCCAGGAAGTTGATAAAATAGCTGAGGATCTAAAATCAGAGGTAGTTGATTCAAAATATATTCTAGTTGATATGAATAAATTACTGTCTCAAATCACTATCAAAGTTCCATTATTAGAAATGATGAGAATAGATGAACATAAGAAGAATGCTTTAAAATGGGTACAGAGCACAATACATACCGATCCTCAAAATTTAGGAGGAACTGAAAAGCAAATAGCAGTGGTAAATGATAAAGATGAAAACTATAGTGAGGAGATTGTTTCTGAAATTCCTCAGATTTACTTGGATACAAATGTTGTCAATACCATAGCAGGAATAGTTGACCCTTTCTTCTTGACTTTACAAATAAATGGAAAGTTGCTAAAAAATTGAATGATTGATTCTGGAGCATCAAATACCGTTATGCCAACTGAGATCATGAAGTCTTTAGGATTGAAAGTGGATTCACCCCATGGTAGGTGCCAGGCAATGGATTCAAGAGAAGTACCAGTTGTTGGTACCATTAAAGCCTTGCCTTATAGGTTGGATGCTTATCCTAATAAATTATTGACTATGAGTGTTTTAGTAGTGGATATTCCTCCCCAGTATGGGATGCTGCTATCAAGAAAATGGAGTGCATCTATGGGAGGAAGCATACAGTGTGACTTATCATTTGCCACTTTCAATTTTGAGGGAGAAAGTATCAGGGTTACTAGAGAATCTAGAACTCCACACATGATAGAAGAAGAGGAGCCGGACAATATGAATTATTTCCTTGATACTGACATCAATGCCTTCAAGGTCCAAGACAAGGAGGAAGATGAAGGTGTTGACCCTACTTATAGATTACAAAATCAAGAAGGATGGATTGACCTAGATGATCTTTGGACTATGTATTTTGATGGTGCAAGTAGCAGGGAAGGATCTAGAGCTGGAATATTGCTCATATCTCCTAATGGTAAAATTTTCAAGTACTCATTTTCCTTGTTGTTTACTTGCACAAATAATGTTGCAGAGTATGAGGCTCTATTAATTGGTCTGAGACTGGCATCAAGACATGGCATAAGATGTTTAAAAGTAGTTGGTGACTCTGAATTGGTTGTATCTCAAATAAGGTCAAAGTATGCTTCCAAGAATCAAAAGTTGAAACAATATAGGAATGTTGTGTGGGATGAGATTGAAAGCTTTAGTGCTTTTAATATCTGTTGGATGGAGAGAAGTTCTAATAGAATGGCTGACCTATTAGAAAATATTGCCCTTAGACCAGAGGATGCTACTTTTGTAGATGTCTCAAATGTGGAGGTACAGACCAGACCTTCCATCCCTGACAATCTAGATAACTGGCAAGTTTTCTCTGATGATCAAGACATATTAAGATTTCTCAATTGTGAGTCTCACTTTGGTAACAAAGAAATGGATTTTAGCTCTTATGTTAATACAGTGAATGGCAAGGATGTTATTTTTGGGGAAGAAGTGTTGCAATTGAAATCAAACAGAGTTCCTAAAGGATTGGTTGCTCTTGAAAGAGCATTTGACAACAAGGATAAAATTTTCCATGCTAATTTTGCTAAAACTGATGAGCTGGAGGAAATAAATTTGGGCACAAAAATAGCCTCTAGGAAGGTCTATATAGGCAGGTCTTTATCCCCAAGAATTAGAAAAAATTTGATTGATCTCCTTAGGAGATTTAGGCATGTTTTTGCCTGGTCTTATGATGATCTTCAGGCTTACAAGGAAGACCTTTTTCAGCATGAGATTCCCCTCAAGGAAGGCACAAAGCATTTTAGACAGAAGTTGAGACCTGTTAACCCTACTTTGGCACCTAAAATGTAGAGTGAACTCAAGAAGATGATAGATGCTGGAATAATTGAACCTATTAGGCATTCCACTTAGGTTTCAAATCTGGTACCAGTTAGAAAGAAAAATGGTGATATCAAGCTATGCGTGGATTTTAGGAATCTCAATATAAATTCTCTGAAAGATAATTATGGATTACCAAATGTGGAGAATATGTTGCAAAGGGTCACTGGGTCAGAGTTGATGTCCATGATGGATGACTTTTCTGGTTACAATCAAGTCTTGGTCAAAGATACAGAACAATTCAAGACCACATTTACAACTCCTTAGGGAATGTATGTCTATGTAAGAATGCCTTTTGGGTTGACAAATGCTGGTGCCACTTTTCAAAGAGCCATGGATGTAGCCTTTACAGATTTTATTGATAGATTCATGGTGGTTTATCAGGATGATTTGACAACCTTCTTAGCAAAGGAAGAACAACATTGTCAACATCTTGAAAAGATTTTTACCAGAGCATTAGAGTATGGGGTATCTCTGAATCCAAAGAAGTGTGCTTTTGGTGTAATAGAAGGAAAGCTACTTGGGCACATTGTTTCAAAAGATGGTGTGACGATAGATCCAGAAAGAGTTGAAGCTATTGACAAGTTAACTTTATCAAAAAATGTTAAAGGAATTCAGTCTTTTTTAGGACAGGTCAACTTCTTAAGAAGGTTTATAACAAATTTTGCAGAGATTAGCATTCCCATATCCAAAATGTTGAAGAAAGGAGTGAAGGTTGAGTGGAACACTGAAGCTATTCAAGCTTTCAATGACATTAAAAGGGCCATAAAGCATGCCCCAATCTTAAAGGCGCCAGATTATAGCAAGCCAATGCAAGTTTTTTCTTTTGCATCAGCCCACACTATTGCTGCAGTATTATTACAAAAAAATGCTGAGGGTTTTGAGCAACCCATTTCCTTTTTCAGCAAAACCTTGCAGGCGGCAGAATTGAATTATGATATTATTGAAAAACAAGCTTATGCTCTGGTCAAGGCTATCAAGACATTTAGGTGTTATTTGGTAGGGGCTACTGTTATTGCTTATGTACCAAGTGCTACTGTCAAGGATATCCTAGTCCAACAAGAGGTCTCAGGAAGGAGATGTAGGTGGATAAATAGGATTCAAGAGTTTAACATTGATATCCACATAACAAAGCTGGTAAGAGGATTAGGCCTAGCAAAGTTGATGGCCTAGATTAATCTAAATGCAAACCAAATAAACATGTTGGAAGAGGATCAAAGACCTTATATTTGCAATATGGACTATTGTGAATGGTACAAAGATGTCCAATATTTGCAAAAGATGATCCTACCCCCTGAGATGGATAATAATAAGAAAAGAACTATCAGACTCCAATCAATGAAATATGCAATTATAAAAGGTGAGCTCTAGTGGAGGAGCAATGAAGGTGTTTTACTCAGATGTGTAGATCAGGAAAAGGCCAAACTTCTGATAAAAGATATGCACAGTGGAGTCTGTGGAGGGCATTATATGGCTAAAACTACAGCTCACAAGATCATTAGAGTAGGTTTTTGGTGGCCTACACTTTTTAAAGATGCCCATCAGTTTGTTAAGAGATGTGATCCCTACCAAAGGTTTTCAGGAAAGTTGAAATTTAGTGGGAATGTTCCACTCAGGCCTGTTTCTGTTCAAGCCCCTTTTCAGAAGTGGGGTATGGATTTCATTGGGGAGATCCCTAATAGGTCTAGTGGTGGGCATTCGTATATCTTGGTGGCAACTGATTATTTTACTAAATGGGTTGAAGCAATCCCTACAAGAAGGGCAACTAGCAAAGTAGTGACAGACTTTATGATGCAAAATATTTTGACAAGATTTGGTTGCCCAGAAACTGTGGTGGTTGATAATGCATTATGTTTTAGATCAAAGGAGTTTGTTGATTTTTGTGGGCATAATGGTATTAGAATTTCATACTCATCTGCTTACCACCCATAAGGCAATGGCCAGGTAGAATCCAGTAATAAAAGCTTGATCAAGATTCTGAAGAGAGTTCTGGATAAAAACAAGAAAGCCTGGGATTCAAAATTATTACAAGCTTTATGGGCTGATAGGGTTACAGTGAAAAAAGCAATAGGATGTGCCCCTTTTGATTTAGTATATGGGATTAATGCTAGACTGCCTCAAAAAAATTTGCTATAGATGTACCAGTTCATTCAAGCTTATGATGATGATGTAGAAAAAGAAATGGCAGTCAGGATGAACGATTTGATTCAACTCAATGAATTAAGGGTTAGTGCACATGACAGGAATGAAAGGGTGCATGCCCAATGTAAAGTCTTGTATGATAAGAGGACTACCCAAAAATCTTTCACAAAGGGAGATATGGTTTTAATGTGGAATGCAAGGCTTGAAGACAAAGGCAGGCATGGAAAGTTTGACCCTATTTGGTTAGGGCCTTTTATTATTGAAGAAAGGTGGGGAGCGAATTCTTATTGTCTGACAAATTTGGTGGGTGAACCCCTGGAATTGCCTGTTCATGGGCAGTTCTTAAAGTTTTATTTTTCCTAAAAGTTGGTGATCCCTGTACAGCTCTGGTTGTAAATTTTTGTATATAGTTCCCTACTTTAGGCTTAAGTTTTGTTCTGGTCTACTGCACTAGGAGATTCTGGTTTCTCAATGTATCTGCAGGAGATACATGTCCCCAAGCAAGAGCCACTGTTATCACTTTTTTAAAATATTTTTTTTGGCTCCGCATTTTTGGCTTGGGTTTCCTCCCTCGTTTCCAAACCCTAGTTTGGTTTGTTCCTTTTTGTATTTCCGTGTTACCTTTTTTGATTCACTAAAGATGCTAATTCACATGTGCCTTTAGCCTTTTTTAAGTCATGCATTTGTGGTTAGAAAGTTGTTGGCCCCCGTCCCCCTCTTCTCCTTTTTATTTCTCCAGGCCTAGGTTTTCGGTATATTTTCCTAAAGTTCTCACTAAAGCAAAATGAGTGGCTGTCGTTACACCGGAAGACCCCAGTTGTCAGTTCTCTCTGACATGCGATATAGCGATGAGTTGCCACCTATCTCAAAGGCGGGCCTGATTGGAGGAAGAGTTTGCGGACTTTAAAGGGTGGAGAAGATCTACGGTGGTCGTTATACCATTGATCCGAGATGCTTGCACGTTAAGCTTGTGGTATAGCGATGGACGTCGGATTTACTATGTTTGAAAAGGATTCGGTGGGTCCTAACAGTGCCAGGTCACTAAAATTCTTATGGTTCTTATTGGTTCTTAGAAAGCTAGGTGGCGGCTGATGCATTTTTAAAGACGGTAAAGGATAGTCAGAAGGGACCCGCCCGTATGAAACGTGGCGCAATGTGATTTGATTAACAGAAGATGATGTGTTTATTTTTGGGGTCATGTTTTTCAAAGGGTTAATCTCCAGTTTGATCGGACGGTTTTTGTTATACCATTGATCAAAGATGTGCGGATTTTAAGTTCACGGTATAGCGATGACCATCCGATCTTCTTAGAGAATTAAGTGCTTAGTGGGCCCCTTGTTGCGCCAGTTCATTTTGACGTGTTTATTTCTTATTGGTTGGATGACAGCTGTGATCTGACTATTTTCAAAGTGCTCTGAGTTAGAAAGGGAAAGGGACTGGGTCCACTTGTCAATTTTTTGCTGCGTGGCATGTTTTGATTTGATATGTGCCCACTTATGTGTCATAGTGGGACCTTAGTTTCTTAGATGATTAAAATGCTACAAGATCTCACGATTGTTGTTAAACCATTGGGATGAGATGCTCGGGTTTTAAGTTTGCGGTTTAGCGACAACCATTGATTTGGATAAAGAGATGGAAGCCTTTTGGTGGATCCTCTGTGTTAGATTTACTGATGAGGCAGTCATTTTGATTGGCCACGGATGATGTTGACGTGTAAAGATCACTGCTCGGACCAGGATGAACTTTAGAAATTTATTTCTGCACATGTTAATTTTGAAATGTTCTCGTTGGTCGAGAACTAGCTTGCTAAAGGTACTATAGGATTTTGCTGATAAGATTTTCTACCGCCCGATGCGCTGAAAATGAAATATATCAATGGCTTGAATTTGAATTTTTCTCTTGAATGACGTTTTCACGTCCAGTGAGTGATAAGGCCGTCAACCTCAGTAACGGTGGAATAAATTTGTTACGTGCAGGAGAATTGTGATCCGTTAGAAGATGTTATATACCAGAATCTAATTAATCTTTTTCTTCACTGTTCTCATGTGTTCTCCGGCGATAATGTTTCCATGCAGTGCTTTCAAGGGGAAGATTTTTTAGGTGCCTGGTAGGTTTACTCTTGTGTTTAAGTCATTTGAAATTTGTAAAGCTTTGTGGGGTTTTCTTTCATATGGTCAGTTGATATTGTTTGAAGTTTTATTGGGAATTCATATCTTAGTAAGAAGCCCTATTTTCAAAATGTCACCCAAGAGAAGTTTGTCTAGTCAAACAAAATATAGTAAGAGAGGAATTTTTGAGGATTTGATGCAGTTGCTCCCATTTTTTGATAATGGGGCACAAAGAGTAAAAGAGCTCACTCTGAGACATCCTAGAGATTCAGTTGCAGAAGGTCTCTATGACAGAGGGAATTGGATGAGAGATGCTAAAGTGGGCGATAAGCACAACGGTATTATTCTTTTTAAATTGGCATATTCACAAAGGAACGCTTGTGCACCCCTCAGTAATGTATGGCAGTTTGACATTGGGAGGTTGGTATGCCCTGGGGTTTTCATGGATGATGAATTGTTAATACAGATTGCTAAATATTATGATCCTCTGACAAGATGTATCAAGGATGTAAGCGGAAGAGACCTGATAAGCATTACCGAGGATGAGATTAGATAGGTTTTCTCATTAAATGAACTATCTGTGGGGTTGGAAAAAATAGATTTCATGAAGTTCACTAACATTTATGTGGCACAGAAGGACTATCTAAGGGCAGGACCTCTAAGGCAATATTTTGATCAGATAGGATCAATGTGTTCTGTCAGTTCAAGTACACTAGAGCCCATTAGGTTAGATTTATTCAGTAAAAAGGCACGGGAAGTTTATAAGTCTTTATCTTTGATCCTAGGGCATGATGAGAAGACTCATATGCCAGTACCTTTTATGTTCATGATGGTGCAGTCACTCCACCCCTAGCTTGCCCTCATTTATTACTTTGCTTCTCATTTGGCTGAAATAATTCATGAAGGATTAATAGGAATTAAGAATATGAAGGTCTCTAGACCATTCGGGTGGTACTCGATGCTTATGCACATGTTTTTGTATAAGGGTGAGAAGTTTTTTAGTACAATGATGAATATTGAGAAGGAAAGATATGGAGAGACTCTCCCAGTGCAATTATGGACCACAACCTTGTCCTAGGATAGAACTGATGCTAGTTATATTGCCTTTGATATGGATTTTGCATCGAGGCTTAGGTCTCTTTTATTTATTGATAATCCAAGAATCCCAAGACAGTTATTAAGATTGATTAGGCCAATGGATTACTGCAAGGACATTACCATTGTCCATAATTTTGGAGACATCATTTTTTATCCAGTCTCCACAGTATTTAGAGTGTATGGTAGTAAGGTGGCACCTTGTATTTTTCCATATCAGGTCCCATTGAAGTTAGGATATGCTGAGATCTTAAGACAAATTGGAAATTTGCAAGAAACCACACTCACTTGCAAAGGTAGAGGAACTTTATTTTTGGATGTAACATTGGCACATCAGTATGTAATTACGAAAGGAGGATGGGTGCACCTACATAAGGTTTTGCAACCCTACAGAATGTCAAAGGTAGTGGTGAGGTGTGCAAATACAGAGGGTTTCCTTTTAGGCATGTTCAAAGATAAGGTGAGGTGTGCTCTTATTGAGCATCAATTTAATTTTTTAGAAGACATAATAAGAAATGAGTTTGACCTTCAAACTCAGGAAATTAAGAAAGAAAAATGGGTGATTTATAACAAGTCTATAGGTTTTATCCAGAACTTTGATAAAACTTATAATCCATTGATTAGTTTTGAACCATGGGCTAGAAAGGTTAATGTCCTTATGGAGAATTTTGAGGGACTCATGAGTGTTGTAAATGAGAAAAGGGTATCTATGACTAAGATAGATCCAGAAAAGGCTAGGCAGATCTAAAACCAGCCCAAATATATGAAGTTGATCCCTAAGGAGGTGTACACAGTACAGAAGAGGAGTGGACATACTATCCTTCTGACCTCACAACAAGGAAGTGAAGATGTTCCTTCCACTTCAAGAGGGAAGAGACCACTTGGTGATCCACCAGTGCAGACACCTTCCCCAAAAAGGTAAAGACAAGAGGAAAAAGGACCAGCAGAGGAGATTTACTCTCCTTCTCAATCCCCTATTCAGTTGGATGAGCATGGGGCGGTAGAGCAGCTGGTGCAGTTAAGGGATGAAGGAAATCTTTTTGTTTTTAATGAAGATTTGTAGGAGGGAATGCCGGAGGCACCTAAGGAGGTGGCCATGGATCTCATAGTAGAGGAATTTGAGGGTAAACAAATCGACCCTATTCTAAAATAGG
>BSBK01004298.1:185000-209681 GCA_027943335.1 Chamaecyparis obtusa | reverse complement strand
GAAGAGGATGTATTGTATTTGGTACCATTGGTGGTTTCACTTGTAACAATGTACTATTTCCATGAGATGTAGTATTTGTATGATGTAGAGATTTGTATGAACATTGTAATCATGTAACTAAATGTGAGATGGAATAGTACGGTTATCAGTTTTGTAGTACTTGATTTTTGTACTTAGTAGTTTTAGTTTTATTTACGTAATTCTACATTAAGGGACCCTTGAGATTTGTAATATGAAATTGAGATTATGTTCATGTGTACTTATGGACTTTATATTATTAATTTTGCTTGTTTATTCATTGTTTTTTGTAAACTCATAGGAAAAAAAAGTATTCAATAAACTTAGTAACATGTTTTAGGTTAATTTCTCTAGGGTTTCCTAGTGGAGCTTTACACACATATTTTAAATTAGGTTCTCATTAAGTATAATATTAAGTCCTATGATGCATGCTAAAATAAAAACACACTAAGGTAGGTGCTAAACTATCATGAATTGTGTACACCTATAAAGTCCTTACAATTTACAACAATACATTTATCCCCCACTTTAGTGGTATATGACACTATGTGCATATGAAACGTAAGTACAAAAATAGTAAATGAAAAGGATATTCCAAAGTTTTCAAATGAGTCCCCCAGTGTGACAATACCTAAAATACAACACTAGGAACCACACTCTACAAAACTAATTTTTAGTCAAAAACCATAAAGCACCTAAGGCTTACTAAGAGTAATGAAATTCACAAGTAGCTATAAGCCCCCTTGTTTCAACTCGCTACTAAGGAAGGTAAAATAGGGTATCATATTTACAACATAGAATTGTGAATGAAAATTTGTATAAAAATTCCATTAATAAGATTTAGGATTGATTCAAAATGTATCATATAAAATTTGGAGAGATAGGGAGTTGAATTGCGATCTCAACACAAAAAATAGTGTGAAAATCAAAGCTATCTAGCTTAAGATATGCATGATTTAGCAAAAGGGTAAGATAAGTAGAAAGGAAATAAAAGTAACTTAAAGTGTTAGAAAACATACTTTTTAAATAGTTCTTACCTTCACTATTAATGTTGTCATTTTCATCTTTTGTCATTTTCTTGTAGTAAGAAGTTGAAGAAGATGAGATGCACCCTTTTAGCTCCCCTACTACTAGGTGAAAAAGGGTCTCTTGATGAAGGACACCACACTTTAAGGCCCCAATTAAGGGGTATTTGTTTATGGTAGAAATGAACTTTCAAGAAAGGAAAATTTTGTAAACTAGGATGTAAATATTCTAAAAAAGATAATATCCCCACACAAAACAAACAACTATATGCAAGAAGGATATCATGTGACAAATAAATGCCACTTAAACCAAGAGAAAGTGGATCCTTAGAAAAGAATAAGAGATTGAAAAATAAAACCTTACCCCAAAAAGGTGAAGAAAAGGGAAAAGGTAACAAATTATATACTCTAATTAATAGATCCTTTACAATAGACATGCACTTTCAATCAAGGATACTTGGTTGTAAATAAGGATGTAAATCTCCTAAAAAATAGAATATCCTCATGTAAAACATACAAATCCATGCAAGGAAGGACCTCATGTACAATAAGAAAATGGAATCAAAGGAGATCTATCATGTTTCTTATGGAACATTAGAATATAATGACACCTTAAGATGAATATGATTGACTAGACTTTGATGAAAGGAAACCAATGCAATATCTATGCTCTCATGGATCCTAATTTGTTGTTCCTTAGAAATTAAGAGGAGGGTAAGACAAGGCTCCTATGAAAATGACTAAAAATGAATAAACAACCTTATTAGAATTGTAAATAAAGTTAACAAGGAAATGTAGGAGATCCCGTGTGCACTTGTGGCTCAAATCAAGGCTATCTCAATATAGATCTTATTTTCTAACTTTTAAGACTACTCAAACATGTAATCTTCTATATTTGGGCTCCCACTATTAACACATGTGTCCTAATAAAATATGAACTAATTTTGGGTGGAATAGGTAACTTTGGCCAACTTATTCCTAGGAACAAGTAACCTAGGCTGATTTGTTCCTTATAACTAAGGTTGAAAACACCAAAGCTAGAACTATCTCAGATCAAAGAATATGTTTCTACCACTAGTACCTGATTATGACTATATTTCACTTGTAAATTTGAGAATGTGTGTGTGGCTATATAGGGGTTCACCTTGGTCAACTCCCCATTTTGGTGATTCTCACCTCCATGGGTAGCCAGTATGGAAAAGAGATATGTGTGTGCTATTGAATCTTAGGTGTGTAAGATTTCTATGAGATAAAATAAATAAATTTAGCCTAGAGATCTACTCAAGTGTGTTATAGTAAAACCCTATATGAAAATACAATCAAATGTAATTGAAAGCATGCAAATAAGTCTAGATCTGAAGCTCAATTGTATAGATCCAAGGATAAAAAGAAACCATACCCAACCCAAAAGGTGGAGTACAAACCAATCACCAGTCAATGATATCTTTGTCATCTTCATAATACTTTGAAAGCCTCATGTTGGCAGCATGATGTTATTGAATTCTTGATATAGAAAAATAGTCTTTAGATCTTGATGCTTGTTTATTTTGTCTTGATTTTCATATCCTTACTTCATGGGATGTCTTCAAATTGTGTATTCAACCTTGCAAATTTCTTTCATCTTTCTCAAAATAAAGTAAGGTGTTTTCTTTTTATACCATATTGGATGATAAACTCAGAGGAAGCTGACAAGAATCTAAAAATCCTGCTAAAATTAAGGGACCAATCCTCAATTTCAATTTCAGGCCAAACATGGGGGAATAGGTCAGACTTTCTAACCTAATCCCTCTAGTTAGTCTTGAAATCATAGGTCCCACATAAGGAGATGATACTAGATTCCAAAGGGCATCTAATTATGGGGTTGGAATGGAATACAAATACCAAAAATGGTGACATGGGGCCCATGTTAATTAATAAATGATTGAATTGATGAAATGATGAAGTGAAGCACCTATAAATAAGGGACAACATTAGTTTTTGGTGAAATGGAATTTAACAATGGACTATATTTGAATGAAGTATTCATTAAGTGCAAGATGAATTCCTATGATGCATGTTAAAATGAAAATACACTAAGATGGGTGCTAAAGAATCATGAAATGTACATACCCATGAGGTGCTTATAATTTACAATGATATAGGTAGAAAGGGGTTTGCCTCAATGAAACCCTAGTTGAGGAATTAACCTTGAAACTGAAATAAAATATGCATAAGTGGAAAGCATGTTGATATAAAGTAAAGACTGGATCTAAAAATGAAATGCTTAAATACCTTCAAAAATATATTTGAAATATACTTGAATGTTGTTGTAGTGTCTTAAATTATTGGGAAGAATCAAGAATACTTGTGTGTGTGAATTTTGTACTTGATCTATAGACACAACGCTTTAGTAAAACATTAGAGGTTAGCAAAAATGAAATCGTGCAATGAATTGAAAGCTAAACTAACCAGGTGATTTACTGCCTTCTAATAGGTGCAAGTATGATGTTCTCAGATTGTTATCGAGATCAGTGACCTTGACAACACCTAAATGAAGGATTTGAATGCAAAACTTGATATGAAATATGAATGAAATTAATCCTTTTTTTTTTTTTTCTATGCAATTGTGATGAAAACTGATATGAATCTAGAATCTAAGATGAAATTGATATGCAATGAATTGATCTAAGATGAATTCTAAATGATATGCAATACTCAAAAACAAGAATGATCTCACAATAGCTTGGATTCGCAAAGATGATTCTTCAATCTCCAATTCGACAGCGTGAGGATGCAAAAATATGAGATGATTTGTGAAGAGATGAGCCTTGATTTTATAGAAATCCAGGGCTTTGAGGATGCATGAAAGAAAGCCATATAAATCACTCAAATAACTCAGGTTGATTTTTGAGTTATTTTTAAATAAAGGATAATTAACTCACAAAAACATGCAAAAAGCAGAGTCTAACTCAAATTAGAAGTTTAGATCAACTTTAAAACTCAAAAATGATGTTGAGTTCCAAAAAGTCAATAACTTGCATTGATTTTCTGATTTGGAGTTTAATTGCTCTTTGATTGTGCACATGGATAATTATGAATTAATAAATAAATAAAGTGATTTATTCTCAACTTAACTAATTTTTGAAATAAAACAATTGATTTATGGGTTAATCAATCATTTAATCAAACTTTTATTCAAAATAATATCAATAATTGTTTTCAGTTTGTGTTTAATTGTGTTGTTGTAGATGCAAAATCCTTTTTGGAGACAAGACAGGCTGACTGACTTAGATGAAGCTTCAAAGGACTCTGACTGGATATGATACGTCTAAGATACACTGGAGACCATAAGATATGACATTGATTGCCCCCAAGTGTTAAGCATTGATAGGATACAGACACTTGAGCTGATTGGTGTACAGATCGACTTATTGAAAATAAGAATGCATAAACAAACTGGGAGATATGTACAAACTAAAGCAAGACTGAAAGCTAGGAAAGACCAAGATTGCGCTGATAGATGGAGCATTTGAAATGAGTGGCACCCGTTTGCTGGGTTTTTCACCATCTTGGCAAAGATTCTATTTTTGCTACCCAGGTGCCTATTTCCAAGTTTTCACCAGGCACTTTTTCTTTTTCTCATTTTTTTGTATTTTTCATTTTTTCAATTTTTTTGATATTTTTGATATTTTTTTGTGAATCATCAAGGCGCCTATTGCTAGGTTTTCACCAAGATGTTCATTTTTTTTAGGACTTTTTCAGATTTTTAAGATTTTTTCAGGACATTTTACCATAGACTGAATGCCTTAGGCGTAGAATTTCTTCAGATGGAGCACATTGATTGGTTCTCGGAGCTGTTCTCCTTCAGTCGTTGAGAGTTGATAGGCACCAAAGCCAAAAGTAGTAGTGATTATAAAGGGACCCAACCAGTTGGGTTCAAACTTCCGCTTGCGTTCTTGATGTGATTGATTTTTAGGATTCTCTCTCAAGACTAGATCACCAACCTGAAATTCTCTGTGTCTGACTTTCTTGTTGTAACCTCTAGACATTTTCTTCTGATATACTTTGAGATGATCATATGCTGCTTGTCTGTGCTCATCTAGTAGTTCAATTTCTTGCAACCTAGACACTCTGTAGTCATCATCAGTTACTAGACCATGCATTCTGATTCGTAGTGATGAGATTTCAACCTCAATAGGCAGTACCGCTTCAGACTCATAAAATAAAGTGAAAGGTGTAGCCCCTGTAGGTGTTCTGATACTTGTTCTGTAGGCCCAAAGAGCTGGATTGATCATGAGATGCCAGTCTCTTCCTGTTTTTATTAACTGTTCGGTGCAAGATTTTCAATAGATTTTTGTTAGAGGCCTCAGCTTGGCCATTCCCTTGAGGATAGTAGATAGAAGACCAATGTTGTGTGATCTTGAATTTGGCACATAGATCATCTAGGTCTTTGTTCTTGAATTGTCCCACCGTTATCTATGATTATGGAATGAGGTATCCCATATCTTCATATGATATAGTTCAATATGAGCATAGATATTTGCTTTCCAGTGGCTTGTGTCAAAGGGACTGCTCTACCCATTTTGTAAAATAATATGTAGCTGTGATTATATGGGTATGTCATTAGAAGAGTGAGGATGAATCATCCTGATAAGATCAAATGCCCATTGATGAAAAGACCATTGTGTAGTAAAGGGAATGAGATCTCTCCCTGGAGCATGAATTAGGTTGCCATGTACTTGACACTTTTGACAATTCTTAGAAAGTTTGATACCCTCTTTCTCCATTTTAGGCCAATAGTACCCAGCCCTAATAAGTTTTCAAGCTAGTGTTAAACCATTCAAGTGTGACCCAAAAATACCCTCATGGACTTCCTCCAATGCACATTGAGACTCTTCCCTTTCTAAACATCTAAGTAGCGTACCATCTAGACCTCATTTGTAAAGATCATTACCAATGATGACATATCGGGAGGCATTTCAAATAAGGTGTCTCTTTTCATGGCGGTTGAAGGTATCAGGAATGATTTGGTCTTGGAGATAGGAAAATAGGTTTTTGTATCTGGATGAATCATGCCCTACAATGGTGCAAATCATGTGGGTCTCAGGGGAGTCATATGCAGGATAAGATAGTGCTTCCACCAGGAACTCATAGCGTAGCTCATGTTTAGGTTGCTGTAATAAAGTAGATAGTGTTGCATTGCATCGGTAGCCTTATTCTCCATTCTAGGAATTTGCTCAAATGTGATAGATATGAAATACTTCTTTAAATCATCTACCATTCTCTTGTAAGGAATGAGCTTTTCATCTTTATTTTGGTACACATCATTGACTTGATGAATGACAAGTTGAGAGTCTCCATGAATGTGTAGCTCTGTCACTCTCCACTCAATTGCTAGTTTCATACCATTCAAAAGGGCTTCATATTCTGCTATATTGTTTGTGCAAGGAAACTTTAATCTGAATGCTTTTGGGATTGAGTATCCTTGAGGAGTTATGAACAATATGCCTACTCTGGATCCATTCTGTGTATAGGAGCCATCAAAGAATAATTGCCATTCTCTAGAAGAAGATGCATGATAGAGGAATTTGGGAATTCCATTTGTAGTGGTGTGTCATCAAACAATGGTGTTTCAACCAATTGATTAGAAATGACCTGTCCTTTTATAGCTTTTCTCTCAACATACTCAATGTCAAATTCACTCAATAGCATGACACATTTAGCTAATCTACTCGTGAGGGCAGCTTTGCTTGGTAGGTACTTTAGTGGATCAATCTTGGCTACCAATTGAGTGGTATGCGCTAACATGTAGTGTCTCAGTTTCTATGATGCAAAGATCACAAATAGACAAGCTTTCTCAATCATTGAATAGTTCTTTTCATATGCCACCAATGTTCTACTGATGTAGTATATAGCTCTTTCCTTTTTATCTTCATTGTGCTGTGCTAGCAATGCCCCCAGTGATGTATCTGTAGTGGAGGCATATAAGATCAATGGCTTTCCATGAATAGGAGGCATCAAGATGGGTGGATTTGATAGTACTTCTTGATATGGTTAAAGTTGTTCTCACATTCTTCATTCCATGCAAAGGTCACACCTTTATGTAATGTTTTTGTAAAAGGCTGTGATACGTCCGCTAGCTGTGATATGAATCTTTTGATAGATTGAACTCTTCCTTGCAATGTCCTCATCTGACTGATATTCTTAGGGGGTTGCATCTCCATTATAGCCTTTACTTTAGCTGGATCAACTTCAATGCCTTTCTTTGAAACTATGTATCCTAAGAGTTTTCTAGAAGTGACATCAAAAGCACACTTCTTAGGATTTAGTCTAAGACTAAACTTTTCCATTCTATCTAGGATCATGCTCAGGTCCTTTAGATGTTCAGTTCTAATCATAGATTTGGCTAAAGTATCATCAACATAATCTTCCATAGTTTGATGCATCATGTCATGGAAAATAGATGTCATCGATCTTTGATATGTAGCACCAGCATTTTTAAGCCCAAATGGCATGACATTCCAACATAAGGTACCCCATGCACATGTGAAAGCAATTTTCTCTTGATCCTCTGGGGAAATTTTTATTTGGTTATATCTAGAGAAACCATCCATTAAGGAATACATCTCAAAACCCACAGTCATGTCCACTATCATATCAATGTTAGGTAGTGGAAAATCATCCTTAGGGCACGCCCTATTCACATCTCTAAAGTCTATGCACACTCTGATCGAACCATCTAGTTTAGAAATAGGTACAATATTAGAGATCCACTCTGTATAGTCAATAACTTGGATGAATCCATCTTTTAGGAGCTTCTCTAATTCAGCTTTTACCAAGAGTGTAACATGAGGATGCATCTTTCACAATTTTTGCTTGATAGGTTTTACATTAGGAGCTATAGATAAATGGTGCATGATAAGATTAGGATCCAACCTTGGCATATCTGAGTATTTCCATGCAAAGTTGATCTTTTTCTCTATTAGGAATGTAGTAAATTTTTTCTTGTCTTCTTCTGATAATGATTGTGCTACATGTACCAATTATGGTTCCTCTGTTGTACCCAAATTGATGGATTGAGTGGGCTCAATTAGAACTGGAGATCTGTCCTGTAAATGACTCGGAAGGACATCAAATATCTCATCCTTAGGCACCTTAGAGAGGTTTTCACCTTTGGATATGTCTTTTCTTTTTACTTTTGTAGGTTTTGAGATTGCCACAAAGTGGTTTTCACCCTCAGAACTCCTTTTCTTTTTATGCTTATTCTTATTTTTCTGACTAAGATATTTGATGTCTGACTCGGTCATGTTGATGCTCAATTCAATGATGGAAGTCCTCATAGGCTCAACTAAATTTAGGTAGCAAGCAAGGGAATAGTCATTTGGGAAGGTATAAATACCATGGCTCAGATTTGTGGAGGTTTGATCAATAAGTTTTGGATATTGGATAGTCAAAGTGGGGAAAGATTGGGAGATAGTGTTTATGGATATGGATCTGTCATCATTTGTCCTAACCTGATGCTTGAGTTCAAAGGTGATATTACAACTTAAGACATTCAATTCATGAATAGGCTCAATGTCATTATGGCAATCTAATTCAGCCATAGGTGGATCAGACTCGATAGGTTCATCATTTCGCTCTAGACTTACATTGGGTTGAGGTGCATATTGGTGAATAACATCAACATGTTTCTCTGTGATAAGCTCATTTGGTTCTGGAACGAATCCCCATTCTTAGTCATTAGATTCATCTTCTGATTCAGGATCTCTAGGAAATCTTAGAAAATGAGTAAAGTTAGGGTGAATACCCCAAGAAGGGTTACCCTCAGATTCTGATTTGAATTCATACTCATGGGAATTTGTCTCAGAATCACTACCACTTCCCTCTTCTTGATTGTTTTCAAGATTAGTTGGTTCTTGTGTTGCAACTGTCTCTTGATTGATAGTGGGTTCTTGTGTTTCTACTACATTAATTCTTTTGATTGGATCATCTTTATCATCAAGAAGGTCTTTGATCTCCTTAGGCAATTTTTCATAGGGGATGAGTTCTGAGCTATCTGAATCACTATCTGATGGTTCTATTTCTTCTTTCTTAAGAAGAGGTTCTCCTGGTGTGATCTGCTCTATGACATGAGAACAATTACCCTTGAGGTGATAGGGTTTCTTCTTAAAGCCTAGACCAACAATATTCTTATTTTCTCTACCAGTATGTGGGAGAGGTGCCACAAGACCTTTTCCTTTGACTCCTAGAGGTCCTTTACCTAAATATCCCATTTTAGCTATCAACTTATTTCCTAGACCATATGACTTAGAAGGGATCTGTGGTGTTGTAGAGCCGCTAGTTTGAACATTGTGGGATTCAGATTCATCTTTGTATAGCCATCATAGCACAGCTTCACCCTCTTCAAACTCTTGCTTGGATACTTGTTCTGCTACAAAATTCTTTTTATATGCTTCAAGAGGTTCCCTAGGTTCAGGCTTGGACTATTTCAAAGATTGTCCATAAGACTTAGGTGAGATAGGGAGAGATGTCAAAGATAAGATTGGCTCTATAATATATTCTCCCATCCCATTTTCTTTGATACTGACCTCTTTTGCAAGATTTTCCATTTTAGATGTGGATGCTTCTTTAATTAGTTCAATGGAAGATTTTCTGTTATTAAGCACAAGCTTATCTGCACTTTCCTTCAATGTATTGCAAGTTGTATTTAGATTTGTGGGGATAGTAACCTCTACTCCTTCATAAGGAAACTTCAAACATTGATGGTAATATAGAAGGAATAGCTTGCATTTCATGTATCCATGGTCTCCCTAGGAGGATTTTGTAGGCCAAAGGTAGATCAAGCACTTGACAGATGGTATCTTTGATAACTAGACCCACTTGGATGGGTAAGACAATGGTACCTTTAGAAGATCTTTCTTTTTCATCATAGGCTTTTATGGTTATCTTCTTTTGAGGATCAATAGCCAATTCTGAAAATCTCAATTGTGTGATCAAGCTGTAAGAACAAATGTTTAGGCCAGTGCCCCCATCTATCAACACATGTTTGACTCTACGGTTCTAGATCAAGACTTCTATATGCAAAGGCTGATTATGTGGGTGACTCAAGGAGTTGTCATCTTCCTCTGAAAAGGAGATATATTGCAAAGATGTAAGATGTCCAACCATAGTCTGGAACCTATCTAAATCAAGGTCATTAGGAACATTGGAACCGAAAAAAGCTTTGTCTAGTATGGCTCTGTGAGCTGGAGATATTCGAAGCAACTCAAACATGGAGATTTTGGCATTAGTGTGTTGGAGTTGTTGAATAATGCTATAAGATGTAGGCCTTGTATCCTTTGGATTGGAAGATTGGAAGCAACCTTCTATTTAGAAGCAGATGAAAGATTGAAGGGCACCTTAGGGACATTTGATGAATTTGGGATTTGTCCTTTCAGATGTGCTTGGTCTTGTGATCAAGTAACTACATTGGTGGATTGATTTTGTCTATCTCTTCTTACAATTATGATGACATTGCAATGCTCTGAGAGATAGAGTTCAACCATATTGATGGTAGCATTATTTCCAGGGTAAGCATAATTGACTTTTGCCCCCATATTAGGTTGAGAAGATGAAACTTCTTGACCATGTTTCAAAAATGGTTCTGTGAATGTTGTATGATTGTTATTACTCTTAGGATTGTCAACTGTGATGTCTCCATTATCAATCAAATCTTGAATGGTGTGTTTCAATCGTAAGCAATTATTAGTTTTGTGACCTTTGACTTGATGGAAATCACATAATTCATTTTCTCTCCACCATTTTGGCTTAGGCTCAGAATCAGGTGGTCAGATTGCTGGCAAAGAGATGATGTTATCAGCCAGTAGAGTTTTCATAGCTGATTCTAAAGATTCTCCAAGAGGAGTGAACTTTTACTGTTTATCCCAAGATTTGTATTCTAGCCTCTTTTGAAATGGTTTGGATGACTTTTGTTCTGAAGGTTTCATGGCTTGGGAGCCAAGAGTTAGATTGTAGGCTGGTGCCCTTGATGGGGCACGGATAGTATCAACAATGCCATCTGTGATGATGCCTTTATTCTTGTTCCAATTTTTGTTCTTGTCTTTAGAACTGGATCCTAATTCGTACTTGTCTTTTTGAAGTGTGATTTCTCCTTTTTTCACAAGCACTTTTTCGATTTTGATAGCATTATCCACCATCTTATCAAAAGATGTATGATCTTGCATTTGTAGAGGATAATTGATTTCTAGAACAAGGTTATTGATGAAGATTTCTAGTTTTTCTATTTCTGGAATAGGTCTAGCATATAGAGAGAACTTCTTCCTCCATCTCTTGAGAAATGTTAAGAATGGTTCCCCTGGATATTACTTGAGATTATAGATATCAATCATGGTGACTGGATGTTGAATATTGTAGGAGTATTGCTGATAAAACAATTTGATCAATTCCTCAAAAGTTTTGAGAGCGGAAGGTAATCAAGAGAACCATTGAATGGCCACTCCTCCCAGAGATCAAGGGAAGAGACACATCAGATAGGTTGGTTCGTGCATGAATTCCATTGATTGTGTACAGAATTCTTTGACATGATCTTGAGGATCTAAGTGTCCATCATACTTATCATACTTTGGCATCTCCACTCTTTTTGGAAATGGCGGCATGTACAAGTCTTTGTCAAATGGAAAAGGACATAGAGCCTCCATGGAGAACTCTTTGGGTTCCTTCTCTTTTTCGAGTTGATTCAGTTTGACTTGTAAAGCATGTATCTATTTTATCATGGCCGTTATCAGAGTTTCTTCCTCATGTGTGATCATAGCTTCAACATTAAAATTAGGAGGAAGCTTAGCTCCTTGATGAACTAATTGTAAAAAGTATGCCTCTCTATCTTCTTTCAAGAAATGCTTCATCATTCATTTGAAGTTATCATCTTTTTGATATTGAGCAATTTCTTCAGGTGTGGGTTCCTGATCCGCACCATGTTGAGATTGAGTTCTTTGAGAGCCAAAGTTTGTCCCTACTTGAGACATGGTAGGAGTTTGTGGATTCCCTAGAATAGATTGATGTGGGGTTTGCTGGGTACCTCTGTGAGTTGATGGAGGAGGTATGTAACCAGTTTTCAATCGAAAGTTGCCAAGACCGTCATCTTCGTAAAGACCAAAATTGTTGAGTTGCTCAAGAGTTGGACCCCTGGTAGTGGTTATAGGTAAGGTCTAGGATGCTTCTCCAGATTTCTTGTGTGAGGAAGCTCTAGTTTCCACGATCAACTTTGAGTGAAACAAAAGAATAAGATCCAGATGACTGAAGAATGAATTGAATCAAGATGATTAGATGACACAACCTTGTCAAGGTTTGACTAATTTGAAGATTTGATTAGACATGGGTGAAGGATACTGTGCCCTAAATGTATGGGTAGATTGCCTAAAAGATAGTGGACAAGATATCACAACACTTAGTCATTTTGATGATTGATTGAAGATTGATAGTTATGACAAGGTTTTGACACAAGACGAAAAGGACTCAAATCGATTAAATAGAAGACTGAATCAGATTCAAAAGGCCACTTTAGGAAAATGATTGGATTCTCAATAGCTACTGCTATGTTCCTGACATAGTGATTTGTTCGACAGATTTTGGAAATAGGCTGAAAAAGCTAAATATCTGGCAATTCTGACAATTTTCTGACAACTTTCAAAATTTTCCCAAATGACACTCCGAAGACTCGTACGACAGTGGGTGTGCTATGAAACAATATTTGAAAAGCTCATACGATAGTTGCAAAACTCATACAACAGTGGGTATGCTATGAAATGACAGTTGAAAACCTCGCACGACAGTTGCAAAAACTCGCACAATAGTTGCTAGCAGGATTTGACTTTTTGAATATGACTAGCAGGAAGACTCATACGAAACTGGGTTCTCTACCATATGAAAGATGGGCAGTAATGAAACGACACTTGATAGAAACTTGTATGAATTTTTGACCTCCTAAGATGACTTTTGACTCCAGAAAAGAATTTTACTTCAGATTTGCAAATTTTGAGTTTTCAGATTCGGATTGTTTGCAAATTTTAATGTCCAGATTTGAGGATTGTAATAGATTTGTCCGTTTTCAATAACTAGATAGATAAAAAAGCATGCAAAATAGCAATCAAGTGATTTCAAGCATGTCTGAAGACAATGAACAAGGGAAAAAGCAACTTTGCGCATGAACAATCAAGTGATTTTATTCATTCTAATCCTCAGAAGCGCTAATTGTGTATCTTCCACAAATATTTTGCAATAATGCACATATACCCTAGAAAAATGAAAATTTGGCCTCTCTAAGGTTTTTAGTAATGGTTTGACTCTGCAACTTTTATGATCCAAGAGGGGAAACTCCAATCCAGGCGCCCCGGGGTTTTGACACAGTCTGAGAACTTAATCTTTAGGATCTGCTAGGGAGATCTGACAACCCAACAAGAGACCACACCTGTGGAGATTTCTTCCAATAGGACATTTATATAGCGGTTGTCACTACCACGGTGAAAATGGCTATTACCGCTTGAGGTTCCATCAATGTGGTTGACCCAATTAAGGGAATGTCCACTACGGTTAACCCTCTCTAAAGGTGACTCACAAGATATACCACATGGAGACTGGTTCTAGATTCAAGGATTTGGGTTTTTGGTACTATCCAAAAAGGAAGTAGAGCATAATCCCCTAGCCTTTTCACTTTTAACCCAAACAAAGCAGACAGATAAATCTGACATGCTAAGACCAAAATTATCTCACAAAGATCTATGACGTCAACCCCTTATGATCTATCAACCTCTCCGGAGAGAGAATGCCTCGATCAAAAGTTGAAAACACACAGATCTAGTGGAACATGAGACTCCCTCAGTATCCTCCCCACCTACAAGGGATCCTTCATTGAGAAGAGTTTCGCTGGAAACCCACTCTCTCAAGATCCACAAATAGTGTTTATGGGGCCTAATTACTATGTGTAACAAAGATGCTGAAAGCAAACTATGTTCATTTTTATAACCCAAATGAAGTCTATGATAGGAAAGCAATAAAAGTCACTCAAGCTAGACACATGAGATGTTCATTTTAGATCCAAAATCAAAGTCTTATCAGCTGAGAAGATTACCTAAATTCTTTTCAACACACTTAGTAGATTTTTACCTATTTTTAGTAATTCTTGCACTTTTTCCAATCAAAACCAGCAGGAGTCAATAAAAAATAGAGAATTTCAATTGTTAAGATTAGCCGTTAGTCGAAATTTGAAAACCAAATATGACAAACTACCTTGAAAAATGAAATGATAGTTGAAATTTGATGCCAAAACTCATACGATAGTGGGTCTATTACTAGATGATAGTTTGAAACTTGTACGACAGTGGGTGTGCTCCCAGATGACAGTCCAGAAACTTGTACGACAATGGGTGTTCTGTGAAATGATAGTTGAACTTTCAAATGATAGTGTGTACAGTACAACATGATCCTCGATCCGATAGACTATTGTATGACAGTGGGTATAGTGTGAAATGACTTTTGTCAGAAAGTCGTACGAAGATTGTACAGACAAAAATTAAAAATCATAGTTTTGCACAGAAACTGAGGAGAAAAAGATAGGAATTGATAGAATTGAATTGGAAACCCGTTTCAGGGCCCCACGGTGGGCACCAAAAATGTGTGTGAATTTTGTACCTAATTTGTAGACACAACACTTCAGTAAAACATTAGAGGTTAGCAAAAATGAAATCGTGCAATGAATTGAAAGCTAAACTAACCAGGCGATTTACTGCCTTCTAATAGGTGTGAGTATGATGTTCTCAGATTGTTATTAAGATCAGTGACCTTGACGACACCTAAATGAAGGATTTGAATGAAAACTTGATATGAAATATGAATGCAATTAATCTATTTTTTTGATTTTCTATGCAATTGTAATGAAAACTGATATGAATCTAGAATCTAAGATGAAATTGATATGCAATGAATTGATCTAAGATGAATTCTAAATGATATGCAATACTCAAAAACAAGAATGATCTCACAATAGCTTGGATTCGCAAAGATGATTCTTCAATCTCCAATTCGACAGCGTGAGGATGCAAAAATATGAGATGATTTGTGAAGAGATGAGCCTTGATTTTATAGAAATCCAGGGCTTTGAGGATGCATGAAAGAAAGCCATAAATCACTCAAATAACTCAGGTTGATTTTTGAGTTATTTTTAAATAAAGGATAATTAACTCACAAAAACATGCAAAAAGCAGAGTCTAACTCAAATTAGAAGTTTAGATCAACTTTAAAACTCAAAAATGATGTTGAGTTCCAAAAAGTCAATAACTTGCATTGATTTTCTAATTTGGAGTTTAACTGCTCTTTGATTGTGCACATGGATAATTATGAATTAATAAATAAATAAAGTGATTTATTCTCAACTTAACTGATTTTTGAAATAAAACAATTGATTTATGGGTTAATCAATCATTTAATCAAACTTTTATTCAAAAATAATATCATCAAATATGACAACTTGCTTTAATTAATTAAATAAGAATTTAATCAATTAATGATAAGAATTTTGATTTATTGTCAAATTTAAATAATAATACTTAGGAATAAATATAATTCAATTCAATTAAATAATTAAGTGGCAGTATTAAATCTAATTAATTAAATATTGAGAATATTCAATTAATCAAACTTTAGGATAAATAGGATTTATCGCCAAATAATCATTAAATTAAATTTAATCAAGATAATTAGGAATATTGCTAGGAATATTCCTCGATGCAGAATTTAAGATAATCAATTAAGATTCGATGATGTTCAGATGTGCCTTAGGTTAGGACTTCGATGTCGATTTCATTCGATTTGATGATGTAGGAGGTCAATGAACTTATAGCCCATTTTTGGGGTATTACAATACCTTTCACAAATGCCTAGATTTATAAATACTCCTCAAATCTCCAATATTGAACATATGCTTGATGTTTCTTTCCTTGAGAAGGAAGCAATTCACATTGATAGTTATGTAGTTGGAAGAAGGATCTTCTTGCATGATTGAGGTCTTCTCTACTTGGCCTTCAATGAGAAAGAGAATTTTTCTACAATGGAAAAGATTGCCTTGGATGCTTGAATCTGTCTTAGAATGCTTGACATGTGAAATTATAGGAGAGAGTTTGAACACTTATGATATGCTAAAATAGTTTCTGGATTCAATTGTGTAGAGTTTTTTTACCATCAACGTTTCAGATCATACTACATGATCCATCATCAGGATGCAAGAGAGCAAGAGGAACAAAAGATATGATCTTATTGATTTTTTTAGTGGCTAATATTCACCAATTAGCTAATTTTTGAAATTTGAGAATCTATTTTTGGATAATAATTCAAGATTTAAGGCAATATAAATCGCCACATTTTTACAAAATTTAGTTTTAGAGATATTTAAATCACCCAATAATTTATTTTATTAAAATTTTGAAATCAAAGATTTGCCACAATATTTCATACATGATTCGCCTAAATTTTATAAGTTATTGGAGAAATCAAATTAATTCACAAATAATATATCATAATTATTAGTTACTTTAGGGCTATATCACCAATATTTAGTTGACATCATTGGTTTAAAATATAATCTAATGATCCTCATAATATTCCATGAGGTAAAAATGTTCCTATTTAATTTGTAATGTTGGGGGGCTAAGATTTTCTTTAGATTGTGGATCATAATAGAAATCAATGGTCTTGAAGAAATTGTGGGTCCCATTAGAATTAAAATATTAGTACATTTATCTCACACAATACAATGAGGGTTGTTAGATTGCATTTTAAATAAATGGTAGCAACTAAATATTAAAATCTATCCCTTAAACCCATCAAATATTTCTACATATAGCCCAATAATTTTCTATAAGAAATATTTTTTTTTAAATGGAAGTATTCGCCATGGTGATTAATGAATTTTCTATTATTGTTGAGATTTGCCAATATTTTCTACATATAAATTATGATTCAAAAATAATTGCCAATAAAAATAATTCTTTTTTTTTTAAATCGAGAGATTTGTTAATAGAAATTATTTTTTTTCAAAGAAATGAAAGATTTGCCAAGATTTTATATATTTTCTAGAGGGGGGTTTATTAAAGTCATGTTCACAACTATTAGGATATGATATCCAAATGAGGAAAGGTAGGTTACTTATATACCCCTCACAAAAATTTTGGAGCTCAAAACTCGAAGAGGGTATATAGGAATTTGGATTCTTTCTCAACAATTGAGATCTACCCCTAATTCAAATTTTGAAGAAAATATAGGAATCAAGTCATTTGGGATGACCTGGTCCCACCAAAAGGCATCAAAATTTGGATTAGAGATCCAATTGGAGTGGGGATGTTGAAATGATAAAAAGAATTAGGGTTGGATCAAGCATAATGAACATAGAAGCCCAAAGATACTAAGATAGGACTTAATTAAGCATCTAATTGTAGGTGAGTACAATTTAGGATGTTATAGATTATTATCCTACATGTTAAAGACTTATTGATAAAAAAAATCTAGATTAACTTTGATTTAAAAACACTTATACATCTCAAAACCTTTACCATACTAACTCTAACATTGAATCCACATGATACCTAACATCTCAATTATAATTTATATATTAATATAACTATAAAGATATTAAAGATACTTGGTGATTCTTCAAGGTAGGTTTGTGGCATTACCAAAAGGTGTCCAATATCTAGTTTTAGGAAAGTTGGGTAGAATCATACTAAACCTACACAGCCTTCATCTAACCATTATTATCTTTGTTAAATACTTTATATTTTGGATTGAGTAGTTTCCCTTGGGATTATGAGGCTCTCACACAATACAAGGCTATATGAAGTAGAAAAAAAATAGCTTAATGATCTTAGCAACCCCTATAATGAATGATATTTCCTCTAATTGATTGGTGCAAAGTGACATATAGAAGATTTTAAATGTTTCTTATAAACATTGCACCTTATTTTTCCCATGATTTCCTATCCTTAATCCTTACTCTATCATAATGATTAAACTATCTCATTTCCCCCTAATTTTAATGCTAAGGTGATATATAAGGTCATATTTTGGTTATTTATCTAAATCTCCAATCTATATGCATATAATAATATATTACTTTAAGGTGAATCCCTTGGCTACAATAAGTTTCATTTTGAGGGTTCTTGCACTTAAAGTTGGATTGTAGTGGGAGAAATGAATGTTTAAGATGTAGATACTGATGGGATAAGCCAGGATAGACAAGCTTGTCTATGCTCCTGATCCTCCACTAGGATCTCAATGTTTCTCCACACCAAAATAGGTCTCTAGGCTTCATTATCCTGCTAAGGACTTCCCCTGACCTGCATAACCTTCCCACCACGTTTCTTACTCTCATTCTTACACCTTCTTGCTTTGCATTCTCACAACTAGACCCTCACATAGGCTAAAAAGGGTCTTGTTAGCTTCTAGTTTCTTATCAAGCTCCAACAGAGAAAGTCAAGACTTCTTATGTCTTTTTAAGGTTAACTACACCTTCTCCATGCATTTGTGAGGTTTTGGAAGCACCCGATCTAGGGGTTCCTTTGGAAACTAGGGCTACTAGAATAGCGCAATTAGCCCTCCACCCGGATTTGTAGGGACTTTTGTGCAAATACCTTAAGGAATCAACAACCCTGATCTGAAGAACATCTCCTTAGATTGATCCCCTCTAAGAGATTTTTGGGGTCTCAGGTACCCAAAAGACCGTACAGCGTACTTGGCCAAAAGTGAGGGTTTAGGGGGTTTTGTTAACTCTCTAAGCTTCTGATCTTTTTCAGAGCCTTCCACTCCTTACCAAGCCTCCTTCTTCAGCATTTAGGACCTTCTTATATCCCTTATGACTCCCTCAAAAGGGAAAGCCTTGACTTTATACCAGTCACCTGCTAGAGCTTCTTGATTGCTGCTGGAACCTAGCCGGGTATAGCCACACTCGCCTAGGGCATCCACAAACTATAGTTTGTCTGAATTTCCAGGGCCCTGCATTTGTGTACAATACCATTAGGGTCTGTACTTTGAGAATCCACAATCCCATGGTTCTGCCACGGTGGATACCAAAGATACAGCCCTTTTAACCCATGTTCCTCAAACCGGGCAGACAACAGTATATGACAACAGTAAATAGAAAGAAACAAATACAACACACTAAACAATGAAACTTCTACATACAAAGACAAGATATTCACGCAAAATGAAAGACACAACCAATTTCCACACAAAGCTTTCTATATTCACAGGTATACAGTCATTCAAGGTGACTGTTACAACCAAAAGAACTTCACCAGTCTGCCGTACTGTAGTCTCAAACTTCTGACAACCAACAACCCATACATTAGGGTTTCCAAAGCATTAAATATGTTTGTCTAGGAGTGAGTGTTAGGGTTTTAGGGCGTGACAAGCCTCTTAGACCATTTGGTCATTACAAAAGCAAAAAGTTGCTTAGCAACTTTCAAAAGTTGCTAGCAACTCTTGAGCAACATTAAGTTGTTTGAGCAATTTGTGCTCATTCATCCTAATAGACCATTTCTAGGTCTTCTAAAGCACTCATGTGCATTAAAAACCCACTAAGCACTAACTCCTATGCTAATTTTCAATATAAAGCCCAAAATCCGCAAATGGACATTTTGCTTGAGTTAATGGGCAAAGCACATTCATAAAGACTAGCAGACCTCTAGGACTATCACCTAGCCTAGTCACAACCAAAACTTGAGTCAACCATCATGAGGACTCTTATTGCTACTTACATTCACATCACACACCAAAATAAGAAGGTGAGGGCCCTCATAGAGGTGCTCCTGCACCAGATACTTAATTAATCAATTTGGTAAAAATAAAAATCTTGTTCACCATAAAAATCAGTAAATTAAATGTTATTTTTTTGTGAATTAGATATACACTATAGAATTGATATTGCATGTGAGCTTGCAAAAGTGAACTAGCATGGAATTTAAAAGACTATAGTGGCTCCCCTCATCAAGTTGTGTCTAAGTTTGAAGTAGGGCGATGTTTATGAACACCATTCAAGTGAACTTGATTAATTCAATGATAATGAACAAAGTTTGAAGATAATGAACAAGCATGCATGGATTCTCAAAGATGATATATTTAAGATATATCTATTATGGATCCACTATATCATTTTGTCTAATAACGCTTTTTCATAATCACTTATTATTTCTAAATGAATTATGAATGTTCTAAAATAGAACAATATAGCACACAACTATCCACACAAATATGAGCTAAGTTGGCTCACAAAATCTAGTATGGTGTAGTCAATAAAGTCCAAAATTGACACTTGAATTTAAAAGTTTAAGGTTTAGATTTTCAAATATGAAAAATGATTTGAATTAATTCTACTATCATAAATCCAATTGAAAATGGTGCAAATAAAAAGTTGAAAGATCGAAATCAATTTCTTAAAATATTGACTAGTGAAATCAAAATAAAATAGTATCATAAACCAAATCACTTATAAACTTATGATTAGATAAAAGACATTAAAGGAAAAAGACATTGATATGATATTTTCATCATTACAATATCATTCTCTATATTAGTATTAAAAATTAGTCAAATAAAAAGGTTAGCTTACCTAATCCTTTGAGTTTGTAAAGTAAAAAATCCAGAATGGAACAACTAGGGGTCCACCTACAACTACAAAAACTAAAGTTGTTCAGGGGTGTTAATAGGGCTACCTCCCCTTGGTCCACCTCTAACAACTTAAACTGATAAGGGGAAATGGAAGAAGGCATGTGAAGCAAGGGTCTTCATGTCTTAGCGGGTGAGAATCCCTGTTTCAAATCAAAATAAAGCTACTTTTCCTCTCTCCACTTTTTATCTCAAAAAGTCCCCACCAAAGTTCCTTTTGTGAAGTTGGGTTTTGCACGATGAAACAAGCATTGCACTCCCCTACCCCATAGACATGCTTCTAGGCTTTCCCTGCTACAATCTTGTAACACCCACTATAAAGGAAGATAAGTAATGAATGGGTACCAAAAGCCATGGGCATTGAATTCAAAGAACCCATGTTTCAGTGCCCCTTGCATCCTTCCCAGGAGGTTGTGGGTATTTGTGCCTCCTGCTTAAGAGATCGCCTCTATTGCCTCAAAAGAAAGAACAAGTTAAGGAGAGCTTCTTTGCAAAATATCTCTTACAGTTCTGATTCTGATTCTTGTCTAGAGTTCGATGAACTCAGGCTTGGGAGTTTTGATCCCGTAGACAAGAAGGAAAAGGAAATTGTTGCAAGGAAAAAGTTTTTGTGGCTCACAAAAACTAAAACTCCTCGCACCTCCACCCAAAAGGAAAAAAGAACCTTCTTCTCGCTTAGATCAATCTTTCACAGGTTGCGCAGAAATAAAGAAGAAACCAAACCTGATATCTGCATTAGCCATGAAGGTAACTCTTCTCAAGACCCATATTTCATTTTTTTAACAGACAGAAATTGTGAGATTTTGTATATGATAGTTTCTGGTTTCAATTCACATTCAGTGATCTATATATCGTTGGAATTTTGTGTATGATAGTTTTTTTTGTTTTGTTTTAATTCACATTCAATGGTCTATCGTTAAAAAGAGGAGATCATTGAACGATCTAAAAGGTCCATTGAAGAATGTGCAAAAGTGCTATCCTACTTATAAAATGTGAAAAATTTATGCCTTTTTAATTGGAGTGATACTTGCAGAGCTTTAGAAAAACCATAGCAGCAGGTTGAATTTCAATCTTTGAAACGTGTTAAGTTGTACATGTAAACTCAGTCATGGGGGTCAGCTTTGTTGTGACGCATTAATTATTTGGATGAGGTTCAACTATAATGTTCTTATTCCAAAGTTGTAAATAAAAAATGGCGTGGCTATTCTCTTGGTGATGCTCAATTCTGGTTCAGATGCGTAGCTTTTTCATTAGGAATATATTGGAAAACACAATTTAGATATGTTTATAGGCGTTCTCTAGACCGGCTGATAATCTGATTCATTTCATAACTCTCTGAATCAATTCAGAGAGTCTGATCAATTTCTATCTTGTTGTCAGCATTATCCAGATTTTTAGAATGTGGGGTCTTTTCCTTATAGATTTTTTTATGTAGAAACAAATCAGATTATAATAAGTATACAAGTGAAAACAACTCTGGGACTAAACAGCCATGCGCAGGGCCTTTACATTTAGATTTTGGTTACAATGGTCTTGTGCATATTCTTGATATGAAAAGCAAACAAAGCTACTTTTTCCAATTTTTCAAACCCAAGTATACGTCAGAGGATTTTCAAATAATCATGGATCAATTTTCTATGATTGATTGAATGAGTGTCTAATAACCACATACATTAAACAACATATTAAGTGTAGAGAATGTCAGTCAATTTTAAATGTTTAGCACGTTTAGTCTAGAAATCAATGCTTAGTGTATGATTTAAGCCAACCCAATTTAGTATATATAATACATGAATTCAATTGTGTAAAATTATATACATGAAGTATTATGAACTGTAGAAATCTGATATATTAACACACATTAAACAACATAATAAGGATAGAGAATGTCAATCAATTCTGAGTGTTTAACACTTTTAATTTAAGAGTTAATGCTTAGTGTGTGCGATTTCAGTCGTTTTAAGTGTATATAATATGTAAATTCAATTGTGTAAAACTGTTTGGTATGAAGAAACTATATACGCTAAACATTATAGATTGTAGAAATCCGTCAAAATTGTAGTTGTATATATTAGAGATACAATGTGTAAGAAATTAAGTGTGATCTAACAATAGTTGAAATGGGTAATGTGAAAACAGATTCGTTCATCTCTATCAAGCTTGATGGCAATGAAAGGAGTCAATGGGAGTGCAGGACGGTGGGGTCATCAGCAAGGAGCAGCAGTGTGTGTGAAGGGAAATGGTCATATTATGAGCCAGGTGGACTCATGTTCAAGGGAAATGGACCCTCTTACATGCAAGGAGGAGAAGGAGAAGAAGAAGAAAGTGCATCATCAAGCACGAGTAGTAGTCGTACAGTGAGATGGAGGACAAGAATGAATGCCCTGGTTCGCAAGAAATGCAGAGTGCAAGACAAAGTGTTCAACGACTCAAATTACTGTCATAATCAATATCATCCCAATCCCAAGATGTGGAGTCTGTCTTCACTCTATAACAATTATCACGAGTCTCGGCATTGCATTAGAAGTTCAAATGGTACGAAGAAAAGTTGGTTGAGAAATTTGACAAGTCCCAAGTGGAGCCTCCATTAAAGCTAACGTTCATTGCTGTAAAGTGGGGATGAAAATGGGTAATGGGTCCCTCCCATGCAGACATTTCTTTCATGGTTTTAGTACTGCAGATGGATTATTCTCATCTTTGTTTTCTTGTGTTTTGCCATTGCATGACTTTAATGGCAAACAGTTTGCTATAAAGACTAGAAATCTAATGTGTAAATGGAACTATTATTGGCTTTCTTCCACCTACTTAGTAGCACCACTATGCCATGGCTTGTCCTCCAACTTTTGTCAACATCACTTTGAAGAGCATCTTTGAAAAAGGTTGTGAACATCACTTTTCATTTGCATCTCACTTGATGGATATGCCTTATCTTTCCAACTTGGAAAGCATGGAGTACATAATGTGTTTACCATGGTGGAGTACTTCAATATGCTTGCCATTTTAGATGATAGATTTATATGATAGGAATGTGTATTTTAGGAAATTTAAAATAAAGTGAACATATATTTTTAAGAATAGATTGTTTAGTATTTAAGATATAGGCTAAGAACAATCTTAGATCAATTGATTTTATTATTATAGATAAAAGTTATTATATTTTTATTATATCAGTTAACAAATATTATAAATGTTTATTCATGTCATATTTTTCATTTTAACATATTAGAATTCCAAATAATAATCCTTCTATTGTAATACACTTGTACCACAAGGCATGTACATTGATATCAAAGCTTCGTCAAGTTATATTCTATCATGCCACACCATTGAATGTCATATGACTTGTTGAATTTATTTGAAGAAGATACAATTTAGTTGGGTGTCATACATATGGATTATCTTTCAAAGTTGAAACGTTTGGAATAAACAACCTTCAATAGAATCTATAAGCATTATATTTTTACATAGGTTAACACATCATAAATGTTTGTTAATGTCACATTCTTTATTTCAACATATTACAACCTCAAATAAAAATATCACTTTAGTGTAATACACTTGTATCATAAAGCCTTCACATTGATACTGAAGCTTCATGGAGCCATATTGTATCATGTCACATCATTGATAAGTGTTTTCTTAATTAGTCAATGTGACATGACTTGTTGAATTTATTTGAGGAAGCCATAATTTAGTCAAGTGTGTCATACGTAAGGCTAATCTTTCTAAGTTGGAGTGCATGGAATAAATAGTTTAAATAATTTGTAAACCATAGTGGAGTACTTCATTGTGTTTACTATTTTAGATGTTACATAAATATGTTAGGATTTTGTCTTTTAAGAAAATTAAAAATAAAGTGAAATATTAAAAATAAATATATATTTTTAGAGTCCAGACGTGATGTGAAGTATTCAGGATGTAAGAACAATCTTATATCAATCAAAATTATTTTTTC
>BSBK01004298.1:152500-180000 GCA_027943335.1 Chamaecyparis obtusa | reverse complement strand
TAGGTTGTAGATAATGTGCATTAAACCAACCATTAGATCTTAATACAAAAAGTTTATATCCTAGAGGCTCTAGGCTCTATATAGTTGAAATTAGGTATATTTGTAACTATATTCCTAATTAGCATCCCTTAGAACCTATTATGTATATGAGGCCTCTTAAGACCCATTATATATCATGGGAACCCTTAGTACCCCTTATGATAACTATGACCCCTTAGAACCCATTAACATAGATCTCAGGACCCCTTAGTACCACTTAGTAAACATCAATGTATCCTAGGTCCCATAATGTATTCTAGGACCCCTTAGCATCCATTATATATCCTGGCACCATTAATGACCCCTTAGGACCCATAAATGGGTTTTAGGAACCCTTATGACACTGATGATCCCTTAGGACCCATTAACTATCATAAGGGGTCCAAAGGGCTAGTAGGGCCCATTAATGGTTCATAGGAACATTTAGGACCCCTTAGTACCCATTAGAACCCATTAGGACCATTATGTTTCATAAAGGGTCGTAAGGGGTCCTAAGGGGTTCTAGGATACATTAATGGATCATAGGAATATTTAGCACCCCTTAGGACCCATTAATGTGTTCTAAGATCCCTTTATACCTGTTAGGACCCATTATGTATCATAAGGGGTCCTAAGGTGTCTAGGAAACATTAATAGGTCCTACAATAATTTATGACCTCTTAGGATCCATTAGGGCCACTTCTGACCTATTAATGTGTCCTACAACCACTTATGACCCCTTGGACATGTAGGACCCATTATGTATCATAAGGGGTCCTAAGTGGTCCTAATGGGTCCATGGATAAATTAATGGGTCCTAGGACCATTTAGGACACCTTAGGACCCATTAATGTTTCCTAGGATCCCTTAGTACCCATTAGGACCCTTTAGGATGTTAGGAATGAATTCTTGATAGTCATTCTGTAGCAGTTGTTGTTGCATTCATGACTATGATTGTCATTGATGTCAACACAGTGATCTTCTGGAGACTCACAGAGAAGCAGACAGTGTTTTGATTAGCACACGTGGGATATTGTAGTTGGAGCTATGCAATGTTAAGGTTATATTCTTTGATATGTTATATGTCTATGGTTAAGAGCACAGACAGTAATTCATTTATTCATGAAAGTTATGAGCATTTTGGTGGAAACAGTATTCAGGCAGTGTTCCTGAGTAGAGGTTTGTGGAAATTGGATGATATATCCTAATCGAGATAGTATCTAGTTTTGTGCAGTAAGAGAGAAGTTTGAGACACATTGATAGTGATGTGGTTCATAGTGCAAACTTTGAGGTCACATGAGTGAAGATTTATTGTATTTGGAAGCTGACATTTTTATGTAATTTTGGTGTAGCATTTGGAAACTTTTATTTTGTAATTGTGTGCCAACTCATTTGTAATTATTTGAGTGTGGTATAAAGGAAGGAATGTTTTTTCTTGTTGTAATGTATATATAATGTAAGTATGGTATGGTTGAATGTGAATGTATGTATGAAGTGAAGAATAGAGCCAATGAAGTTGTGAAAGTGAAATTGTAAAGGAAGACATGCGAAGTACATAGATCTGAAATTGAGATCAGGTGTAGTAGTGAGTGCGGTTTGGCACAGTGAGGAGGTAACATATTTCATATTATTCTATTGATTAATCTTAAGGTCAGTTGGACAGTGTGTTTAGTGATCTTACCATTGAAGCTGTTTGGGCAGTGGGTCCTTCTGTCTTCCATAACTCTTAACAGGGTTAGAATCATTTAACAGGGATTCAAAATCTCCTAACAGGGATTCATATGTACTGAATGTATTTCATAAGACTCCTAACAGAGTCCATCCTTTCACAAGGAATATTCATATTAGTGCATCTTTTGTGGGCATCATTCCCACCGGGGTTTACTCTTTGATCAAGAGGTTCCCTAGTCAACATATCTTGCGTTATTGTGTATGAATATCTTTCTATGGTTGGTAATTATATTGCTTACATGGTTAAATGTTGTTGAAGTTGATAAAAGTTATAATTATCAGATAACTGATTCACCCCCCCCCCCCCACCCCCCCCTCTCTTAGTTATCTTATTGGACTTTACTTTCTAACAATTGGTATCAGAGTGGCAGGTCCTTGAAAGGAAAGTCTAACATCTTAAGGAGATCCATGGAAAATTTTAGGAAAGAAAGCCCTAAGTTTGATGGAGTAAATTTTGACAGCTGGAAAAAGAAGATGAAGACACATCTACTGTGTTTAGGACCAGGTTATTGGTTGATTACAAAGAATGATAAGACTATCATTGAAGAAGATAATCTCGAGACATGTTCTAATGATGAGAGAGATTTATTCATGTGTAACATACTTGCAAGAGAAGCACTTTTGACAACACTTCTGGAGAATGAATATAGTTAGGTAAAATGTTTCACAAAATCTCATGAAATTTGGAAATCTTTACACTCTACTTTTGAAGGTGAAGAACATGCAAAGAAAGCTAGATTACATAACTGGATATGTGCATTTGAAGATATAAGAATGATGGAAGATGAATCTGTTAGAAGCTATATTGGTAGAATGTCGGAAATTGTTGCAGGGATAAAATCTTGTGGAGAAACAAAGATAGAGAATGAAGTGATATGGAAAATTATGAGGAAATTGACTCCTATATTTAAGCAGACAACAGAGATGATTGAACAGGTTATACCTTGTACTTCAAACTTTACAAGAGAGACTCTTCTTGGAAGATTGGAAGCAGCAAAAATGAACCTGAGGTTATTAGGAGACTTACCTAGAATGGAGACAACATTTAGTGCTCTTAGTGTTCACCCTACTTTGTCAAGAAGCATCAGTGTGAGTGGAGATTATGTTAGCAGCAGCAAATCTAGAAATAAAGAAGAGAAGAAGATTGAAGAAGGTATTATCTTGATTGTGAAAAGAGAACCAGACGGCAAAAATTTTTTTAAATGTTGGACTTGTCAAGAATATGGTCATTTTGCATCTAAATGTCCTAAGAGAGTTAAAAAGTACATAAATAATTTCAAGCCTAGAAGATCTAAGGAATGTTATTATGCTAATGATGAAGATCTTGAAGCTAGTATAGAAAGAACTCTAAGTGAAAGTGATACTGAGAATAATGATGAAATAGGATTTGTAACAATTAAAGAAGAGAATCTTGAATCTGATGAAGAAGCTCATCCTAAGCCTAACATTGAAACTACTAAGTTATTCTATGAGACTGATAGTGAATTATTGAATGAGATTCATGCTGAAGAAACCAGAGAGGAATCTAGAGAAGAATCTACAGTTGAAGCAAGATCTGAGACTATGATACCGAACAAGTATTTATCAAGACAACATCTTGTTGAACAAGTTATTGGAAGTTTGGACAGAGGAGTTCTAACTCGAAATAAGGTACATTTATGTTTGATTTCTCAAATTGAACCTAAATCTACTAGTGAAGCTTGTGAAGATGAACATTGGATTAATGCTATGAAAGAAGAGCTAGATCAGATTGAAAAGAACAAGACATGGGAATTGGTTCCTAGACCTAAAGACAAGAATGTGATTGGAACTAAATGGGTATTCAGAAACAAGATGAATAAACAAGGAGAAGTAGTAAGAAACAAAGCAAGATTGGTATGTAAGGGATACTCACAGCAAGAAGGAATTGACTATGAAGAAACTTTTGCACTAGTAGCAAGACTTGAAGTAGTAAGAATGCTTTTGGCCTATGTAGCTTTTAAGAAATTCAAAGTATATCAGATGGATGTGAAGTCTGCATTTCTGAATGGTGAATTGGAAGAAGAAGTCTACATTGAGCAGCCTGAAGGTTTTCCTTTGACTCAAGAAGGAGACATGGTATGTAAACTGAAGAAAGCATTATATGGACTAAAGCAAACACCTAGAACTTGGTATGCAAGATTGGATAAGTATTTGTTAAAATTGGGATTTACTAAAGGAATAGCTAATAGCAATCTGTACACAAAAGAAATTGAAAATGGTTTGTTGGTTATAGTTATTTTTGTTGATGGCATTATTTTTGGAGGAGAAGATGAAGCTAGTGACAAATTTGCTGATGAAATGAAGACATAATTTGAAATGAGTATGATTGGTGAGATGAAATATTTTTTGGGATTACAAATAACACATAACAATGATGGTATCTTTGTAAGTCAGACAAAGTACTTGAATGATTTGCTAAAAATATTTGGAATGGAGAACTGTAAACCAGTTGGAACACTTATGGTTACAGGACACAAACTATCTAGCAAAGATGAAACACCGACAGTTGAGCGGAAGAAATATAGATCCATGATTGGAGGATTGTAGTACTTGACACACACAAGACTGGATATAGCACATTCAGTTGGAATGGTAGCAAGATTTCAAGCTGAACCTAGAGAATCACATTATGCAACAGTAAAGAGGATACTGAGATATTTAAAAGGCACAATGGACTATGGATTGTGGTATGAAAAATCTGATGATTTTACCCTATGTGCATATACAGATGCTGATTGGGGAGGTAGTATTGATGATATGAAAAGCACCAGTGGTGGAGCCTTTTTTCTTGGAGGAAGATTAATTTCTTGGCTGAGCAAGAAGCAAAATTGTATTTCATAGAGCACAACAGAAGTAGAGTATGTAGCAGCAGGAAACAATTGTAACCAGATAATTTGGATGAAGCAAATGCTGAAAGATATTGGAATTAAGTTTGTTGAGCCTGTTGTCATACATTGTGACAACACCAGCATAGTTACTATGTTTAAGAATCCTATATTAAATTCTAAGACAAAGCATATAGAGATCAAGTATCATGTTGTAAGAGATAAAGTTGCTGAGAAAGAAGTCGGACTGGAGTACATAAGCACAAAGGAATAGATAGCAAACATATTTACAAAGCCTTTGCCTAAGGATACATTTGAGTATCTGAGAGGTATGCTTGGGGTTATGCCACAGCCTACTTTTGAGTAATGATGCAATTGGTTGCATCCATCCAGTGGTATATGAGCCCTATCTTTCTTATGGATTGGATGTTGGTACTTCCTCTATGGCAAAGTATGTGTACTTGAGCTGAGTCATGAGGACTCTTGTGAATATATTTTCTGAATAGTGTCTTTTGACATTGAGTTATTGTTGACATAGTGATGAAATTTTTGTCATTGATGTCAATGGGGGAGAAGTATGCATGAAAAATAACATGAGTGAACTGAATAGGATAACGAAGCAAGATTTGATTAATGAAGAGGACTTGAAAATGTTTGTCAGAGCAACAGTATTGAAGTATTGGATTTTTGGAACATTGGATGTTTTTCATCTATGTTTCCATCAATGCCAATGGGGGAGATTGTTAGGAATGAATGATTGGCAGTCATTCTGTAGTAGTTGTTGTTGCATTCATGACTATGATTGTCATTGATGTCAACACAGTGATCTTTTGGAGACTCGCAGAGAAGCAGACAGTGTTTTGATTAGCGCACGTGGGATATTGTAGTTGGAGCTATGCGATGTTAAGGTTGTATTCTTTGATATGTTATATATCTATGGTTAAGAGCACAGATAGTAATTCATTTATTCATGAAAGTTATGAGCATTTTGGTGGAAGTATTATTCAGACAGTGTTCCTAAGTAGCGGTTTCTAGAAATAGGATGATATCTCCTAATCAAGATGGAATTTAGTTTTGTGCAATTAGAGGGAAGTTTGAGACACATTGATAGTGATGTGGTTCATGGTGCAAACTTCGAGGTCACACGAGTGAAGATTTATTGTATTTGGAAGTCAACAGTTTTATGTAATTTTGGTGTAGCGTTTGGAAACTTTTATTTTGTAATTGTGTGCCAACTCATTTGTAATTATTTGAGTGTGGTATAAAGGAAGGAATGTTTTTTGTTGTTGTAATGTATATATAATGTAAGTATGGTATGGTTGAATGCGAATGTATGTATGAAGTGAAGAAAAGAGCCAATGAAGTTGTGAAAGTGAAATTGTGAAGGAAGACATGCGAAGTACATAGATCTAAAATTGAGATCTGGGTAGCAGTGAGTGCGGTTTGGCATAGTGAGGAGGTAACATATTTTATATTATTCTATTGAATAATCTTATGGTTAGTTTGACAGTGTGTTCAATGATCTTACCATTGAAGTTATTTGGGCAGTGGGTCCTTCTGTCTTCCATAACTCCTAACAGGTTTAGAATCATTTAACAGGGATTCAAAATCTCCTAACAGGAATTCATATGTACTGAATGTATTTCATAAGACTCCTAACAAAGTCCATCCTTTCATAATGAATATTCATATTAGTGCATCTTTTGTGGGCATCATTCCCACCAGGGTCTACTCTTTGATCAAGAGGTTCCCTAGTCAACATATCTTGTGTTATTGTGTCATTGTGTATGAATATCTTTCTATGGTTGGTAATTATATTTCTTACATGGTTAAATGTTGTTGAAGTTGATAAAAGTTATAATTATCAGATAACTGATTCACCCCCCCCCCCCTCTCTTAGTTATCTTATTGGACTTTAATTTCTAACAATTGGTATCAGAGCAACAGGTCCTTGAAAGGAAAGTTTAATAGCTGAAGGAGATCCATGGCAAATTTCAGGAAAGAAACCCCTAAGTTTGATGGAGTAAATTTTGACAGCTGGAAAGAGAAGATGAAGACACATCTACTGTGTTTAGGACTAGGTTATTGATTGATTACAAAGAATGATAAGACTATCATTGAAGAAGATAATCTTGAGACATGTTCTAATGATGAGAGAGATTTATTCATGTGTAACATACTTGCAAGTGAAGCACTTTTGACAGCACTTCCAGAGAATGAATATAGTTAGGTAAAATGTTTAACAAAATCTCATGAAATTTGGAAATCTTTACACTCTACTTTTGAAGGTGATGAACATGCAAAGAAAGCTAGATTGCATAATTAGATATGTGCATTTGAAGATATAAGAATGATGGAAGATGAATCTGTTAGAAGCTATATTGGTAGAATGTCAAAAATTGTTGCAGGGATAAAATCTTATGGAGGAACAAAGACAAAGAATGAAGTGATATGGAAAATTCTGAGGACATTGACTCTTGTATTTAAGCAGACAACACAAATGATTGAACAAGTTATACCTTATACTTTGAACTTTACAAGAGAGACTCTTCTTGGAAGATTGGAAGCAGCAGAAATGAACCTAAGGTTATTAGGAGACTTACCTAGAATGGAGACAACATTTAGTGCTCTTAGTGTTTGCCCTATTTTGTCAAAAAGCATCAGTGTGAGTGGAGATTATGCTGGCAGCAGCAGATCTAGAAATAAAGAAGACAAGAAGATTGAAGAAGGTATTGCCTTGCTTGTGAAAAGAGAACCATACGGTAAGAAATTTTTTAAATGTTGGACTTGTCAAGAATATGGTCATTTTGCATCTAAATGTCCTAAGAGAGTTAAAAAGTACATAAATAATTTCAAGCCTAGAAGATCTAAGGAATGTTATTATGCTAATGATGAAGATCTTGAAGCTAGTATAGAAAGAACTCTAAGTGAAAGTGATACTGAGAATAATGATGAAATAGGATTTGTAGCAATTAAAGAAGAGAATCTTGAATCTGATGAAGAAGCTCATCCTAAGCCTAACACTAAAACTACTGAGTTATTCTATGAGACTGATAGTGAATTGTTGAATGAGAGTCATGCTGAAGAAACCAGAGAGGAATCGAGAGAAGAATCTACAGTTGAAGCAAGATTTGAGACTATGACACCGAACAGGTATTTATCAAGACATCATCTTGTTGAACAAGTTATTGGAAGTTTGGAAAAAGGAGTTCTAACTCGGAATAAGGTACATTTATGTTTGATTTCTCAAATTGAACCTAAATCTACTAGTGAAGCTTGTGAAGATGAACATTAGATTAATGCTATGAAAGAAGAACTAGATCAGATTGAAAAGAACAAGACATGGGAATTGGTTCCTAGACCTAAAGACAAGAATGTGATTGGAACTAAATGGGTATTTAGAAACAAGATGAATCTACTAGGAGTAGTAAGAAACAAAGCAAGATTGGTATGTAAGGGATACTCACAGCAAGAAGGAATTGACTATGAAGAAACTTTTGCACTAGTAGCAAGACTTGAAGTAGTAAGAATGTTTTTGGCCTATGCAGCTTTTAAGAAATTGAAAGTATATCAGAGGGATGTGAAGTCTGTATTTCTAAATGGTGAATTGGAAGAAGAAGTCTACATTGAGCAGCCTGAAGGTTTTTCTTTGACTCAAGAAGGAGACATGGTATGTAAACTGAAGAAAGCATTATATGGACTAAAGCAAGCACCTAGAACTTGGTATGCAAGATTGGATAAGTATTTGTTAAAATTGGGGTTTACTAAAGGAACAACTGATAGCAATCTATACACAAAAGAAATTGAAAATGGTTTGTTGGTTATAGTTATTTTTGTTGATGACATTATTTTTGGAGGAGAAAATGAAGCTAGTGACAAATTTGCTGATGAAATGAAGACATAATTTGAAATGAGTATGATTGGTGAGATGAAATACTTTTTGGGATTATAGATAACACAGAACAATGATGGTATCTTTGTAAGTCAGACAAAGTACTAGAATGATTTGCTAAAAAGATTTGGAATGGAGAACTGTAAACTATTTGGAACACCTATGGTTACAGGACACAAACTATCTAGCAAAGATGAAACATCGACAATTGAGGATAAGAAATACAGATCCATGATTGGAGGATTACAGTACTTGACACACACAAGACCAGATATAGCACATTCAGTTGGAATGGTAGCAAGATTTCAAGCTGAACCTAGAGAATCACATTATGCAGCAGTAAAAAGGATACTAAGATATTTAAGAGGCACAATGGAATATGGATTGTGGTATGAAAAATCTGATGATTTTACCCTATGTGCATATATAGATGTGGATTGGGGAGGTAGTGTTGATGATAAGAAAAGCACCAACGGTGGAGCTTTTTTTCTTGGAGGAAGATTAATTCTTGGCTGAGCAAGAAGTAGAATTGTATTTCACAGAGCACAACAGAAGTAGAGTATGTAGCAACAACAAACAATTGTAACCAGCTAATTTTGATGAAGCAAATGCTAAAAGATATTGGAATTAAGTTTGTTGAGCCTGTTGTCATACATTGTGACAACACCGGCATAGTTAGTATGTCTAAGAATCCTGTATTACATTCTAAGACAAAGCATATAAAGATCAAGTATCATGTTGTAAGAGAGAAAGTTGCTGAGAAAGAAGTCAGACTGGAGTACATAAGCGCAAAGGAACAGATAGCAGACATATTTACAAAGCCTTTGCCTAAGGATACATTTGAGTATCTAAGAGGTATGCTTGGGGTTATGCCACAACCTACTTTTGAGTAATGATGCAGTTGGTTGCATCCATCTAGTGGTATATGAGCCCTATCTTTCTTATGGATTGGATGTTGGTACTTCCTCTATGGGGGAGTATGTGCATTCGAGTTGAGTCATGAGGACTCTTGTGAATATATTTTCTGAATAGTGTCTTTTGACATTGAGTTGTTATTGACATAGTGATGAAATTTCTATCATTGATGTTAATGGGGGAGAAGTATGCATGAAAAAATAATATGAGAGAACTGAATAGGATAACGAAGCAAGATTTGATTAATTAAGAGGACTTGAAAATGTTTGTCAGAGCAGCAGTATTGCAGTATTGGATTTTTGGAACATTGGATGTTTTTTAGCTATGTTGCCATTAATGCCAATGGGGGAGATTGTTAGGAATGAATGCTTTGCAGTCATTCTGTAGTAGTTGTTGTTGCATTCATGACTATGATTGTCATTGATGTCAACATAGTGATCTTCTAAAGACTCACAGAGAAGCAAACAGTATTTTGATTAGCGCACGTGGGATATTGCAGTTGGAGCTATGCGATGTTAAGGTTATATTATTTGATATGTTATATATTTATGGTTAAGAGCACAGATAGTAATTCATTTATTCATGAAAGTTATGAGCATTTTGGTGGAAGTAGTATTCAGGCAGTGTTCCTGAGTAGCGATTTGTGGAAATCGGATGATATCTCCTAATCGAGATGGAATCTAGTTTTGCGCAGTTAGAGGGAAGTTTGAGACACATTGATAGTGACGTGGTTCACAGTGCAAATTTCAAGGTCACACGAGTGAAGATTTATTGTATTTGGAAGCCGACAGTTTTATGTAATTTTGGTGTAGCGTGTGAAAACTTTTATTTTGTAATTGTGTGCCGACTCATTTGTGATTATGTGAGTGTGGTATAATAGAATGAATGTTTTTCCTTGTTGTAATGTATATATAATGTAAGTATGGTATGGTTGAATGCGAATGTATGTATGAAGTGAAGAAAAGAGCCAATGAAGTTGTGAAAGCGAAATTGTGAAGGAAGACATGTGAAGTACAGAGATTTGAAATTGAGATCTAGTGTAGCAGTGAGTGCGATTTGACACAGTGAGGAGGTAACATATTTGATATTATTCTATTGAATAATCTTAAGGTCAGTTGGACAGTGTGTTCAGTGATCTTACCATTGAAGCTGTTTGGGTAGTGGGTCCTTCTGTCTTCCATAACTCCTAACAGGGTTAGAATCATTTAACAAGGATTCAAAATCTCCTAATAGGGATTCATGTGTACTGAATGTATTTCATAAGACTCCTAACAAAGTCCATCCTTTCATAAGGAATATTCATATTAGTGCATCTTTTGTGAGCATCATTCCCACCGGGGTTTACTCTTTGATCAAGAGGTTCCCTAGTCAACATATCTTGTGTTATTGTGTCATTGTGTATGAATATCTTTCTATGATTGGTAATTATATTGATTACATGGTTAAATGTTGTTGAAGTTGATAAAAGTTATAATTATTAGATAACTGATTCACCCCCCCCAAATCTTAGTTATCTTGTTGGAATTTACTTTCTAACATAAGACCCATTATGTATCACTGGATAGGACAACATATACATGTAAATAAAATTAAAGACTGGTAATGATTTAATGTTTTCTTGCAGAATGTAAACAATCCTGCCAAACTTGCATTAGTAGAGGAGATACTAATTTCTGATCAGTGCCTTATCCATTGGGCAATATATCTAAGATAGATACAGAATACAAGAACACAGATTCCAAGCCATAAACATAATAAACCAGATTCATACACTGCTTAGAAACATCCTTCCTAATTGAACCAAATAAATCTATGCTTCACTTAGAGACTTTTAACCTGATCCTAGATCAAGGCTGAGAGATAAAACATATACACAAGTAAACCCTATGCAAAGAGTCAGAAAACTCAAAACCCAAGAAACACAACTGAAGGAGAGATCTGAAAACTGCAAACTATATTAAGTATAAGGATTCAAGTTCTTGCATCACAAACTATCCCAGAATACAACTATTAAACAATATGCAAAAGATACAAAAGGTTTTTCCACTGTATTGACACAACCTGCAAAATATATTACAATCTGGACTGAGGATACACACTTAGCTCTTCAGCTTCCTGTGTCAAGAATTTCTAGCCAGCCCTTCTAAATGATCACAAAATTCTTTTTATAAGAACAAGGATACAACAAAAATATCATTTAGGGCACTTTTAGGGAAACTTAGTTAATCCTAAGACTCTCAAAAAATATCCTAGACAAATCTGATTTTATTTCATTCCAGAAACATCTTTACAAAATATCTGCATCTTACTCAAAATTGACCTCGGATTACATAGTCTGCTACTCCTCTCACCCACTTTGTCAAAATTGAAAATAAATGCCACCATTGCATTCCTCGTTTCAAGCCAATTTCGGAAACATATAATATGTATGTATTCTGATAAAAATAAGACCCAAAAATCATTTTTCCGTGAGCAGTCTGTATTAATTAAATTTTTTGAATCTTTATATAGTGCAGACTTTATAATTTCGAATTTAATATTTTATGGAGACCTCAAATTTTGAGGTGGGCCCCATACCACTTGGCATGACCTAATTTGTTCAACCGAACACCTCATCTGCCATGTCATAGCTCTACCACATGTCGCTCACTGGTTGGTCCACCTTGTTAACCGTGCATCACTTTGCCAGCTTACCTTGGGACACATGTCGCACTGTTGCCATTTTGCCATGATTAAACCTCGAGCATCTTCAATCTTTCACTTTGGCAATGAGCACTCGATTGGCACACATCCCAAGGTGGCTGACCATCTGCTTGTCCTTTGCCTCGTCATCATCCTGTCACCATCCACTGATAGGTGTCATATTCTGATTGGTTCGCAGATCCACTGAGTGTTTGACTGCATCATCATGCCACATCATCAGGTGACAGGTGGCATCTGTCGTTGATCCCATTATACTAACTGGCGTGCGACTTCAACTTGGTGCTTTGGTGACATTCGCTTGATCGGCATGCATCTTGAGGTATCAACAGGCGTGTATGCTATATATTTGACTGCATCATCATGCCACATCATCAGGTGACAGGTGGTAGCCTGTTGCTTATCCCACTATACTAACTGGTGTGCAACTTCAACTTGGCACTTTGGAAACATTCGCTATGATTGGCATGCATCTAGCAGCCTGTCGCTTATCCCGCTATACTAACTGGTGTGCAACTTCAACTTGGCACTTTGGCAACATTCACTTTGATTGGCATGCATCTCGAGGTATCAACATGCCTGCATGCTATAAATTTCATCAAAGTTTATGTGCTACTCACGCTCTTCTCAAACACGGACCCACAAGGCCAAGAGATAAGTGCAGTCCCTTTCCATTGGTCTTTACTTTACATGGGAGTGGTGTTTGTTTTAAATGCTTTAAATATACTCAACACACTCAATGTGGGACAAATGAGACAACGCATTCCCAGTGTTATCTCTTTTTCAAACCATGCGTATGCCTCCATTCTAATGCTCTCTATCACGGTGCTATACTGGTGTGTGGGAAAGGGTCCTTCGAAAGCATGCTCCTGGTCTACAAGTGCAACCCTCAACTTTGATGCTTCCCAACACTTATTAATGTGCACAGTCGGGTTTGAAAACTGCACCCAACTCCATATACGAAACAATTTCCTATCATTTGGTAGTGCCTACCTTCATTAGTATCCACACTACCTTCTCTGACTGGTTTGGTTGTTTGCATTTGTACGAAATTTTCATCCTTCACACTAGTCTGCAACCAATCACCAAATGGGAGCATGTGAGACAAGACCCATTTTCTCTCTCTGCAACTGCGACAAATGCCAATGGGGAAGCACAAATACTTCCCAATCTACAAACACACTCCCCCTCTATGCACAAGCCCATGGCATTTGTGTGCATCCATGATTTGGGGTACAGAGCTTTCTTGGCCGGCTTGTGCATCAAAAAGAATGTACACAGCACAGATTTGAGTGCATTCAACACCTCAAAGCATGCAGATCCCTCACCTATGCTTCTCTTCATCTCTTTGGACCTGCAGGCATACATATGGCCCATTTCATTTCATATACACAACAACATCATTTTATACGGTGTGTGGAGTCTCCCCCACCTGGTGCGTGAATACACCATGGACAATGAGCAGCCAGCCTATGCCTACACACCAGTTACCCAAAACGTGCACACCACACAATACTTGGTGCATCCAATTCTTATGCAGACATGTGTAATTTCAGTTAGTATACACAGTCCTTTGCAAATTCTTGTGGTCAAACATTGCCTGTAACCTTAACATGATAGTATGCCCCTTCATTATATTTGGTTATTGGTGCATATGTAACACCCTTCATTGTGTCCTCTGCAATGTAAATGATGCGCAGCACATTAATAGTGCCCCAAATTCTTTAAATAATATGTGCAGCACTGCCAACAAATGGTGCATAATACTCTTCCTTTGGTGAGCTGTCAAAACTATAACTAAGGTTGCTGAAAAAGGATATTGATGCCAAATCTGTTGCTAATGCAGCACTAATCCATTAACTGATATACTAATAGAGACCTCAAATTAGCATTCTTAATTATTTCTTATGCCCAATATAAATAATGAGTAAAGCACCGGTTTGATTGGAGTGTAAAAATGAAGAGAAATTTGGAAATTAATCAATGACGTCAACAAACATTATTAGCGCTTCCAGCCTGATCACTTGAAAATGGTTCAATACTTGCTAATGTGCTGCCCCGAAATGGAGGGATGGAATGACCCTCCAATTACATTGGATCAATTAGAAGGCAAGCCAATCTGAATATCCATTTGAAAAACATGCTGCTCTGAAACTTCTTCTCTAATTATTAACTTAAAGTTAATATCTATTAATAACTTCTTACCAACATTTTACATTCCTTATTGTCATTTTCGACCTCATGAAAAAGCTCCAGCAGATGTCCATTTTGCAGTGAATTCATAGCAGGTTTCTCTGAAAACACAAATGCAATGAAGATGTCGAAACTCCACTTAGACAAATGAGGCAGGCTAGACCCCAAGCGGGTCCGGCCTAAAAAATTTTCGAACTCAAACAATCGGCCCTAAAAATGATCTAGGACGACTAGCATCCACAACTGGACCGGATCCGGCTAACCGGATATTAAAAAAGACTTCAATTTCACTATCTCGCCTGTTGGCAATTTTAAATAAAATGCCCCCAATCGTCTTTAAAAAACACTGCTCAAAACAAATCGTTGGAAGTTGAAAGCTGGCGAGCACGAACTTTGTGCCATAGGCAACAACCCTGTAAAATGGCTTCACCCAAAAATGAACGAGGTGAGAGATTTTAAAAGTTGAAAAATGCCGTTCAGAATTGTCGGCAAACACAGATTGAAAATCACTGCTGACTGCCTCGGAAAGAGATCGATGAAAAATATCAAACGAAAAGCTGAGGGCGAGCCACTGAAATTGGAAGAAACCTCATCAGCAATTATCGTAACAAAATAATCCTCAACTGGAGATGATCACCTGTTCAAAAACTATGAATTTATGAAAATAGCCACTTTGCAAAGTTACTTTATCTGTACTTTTAACATTATTGAACACCTTTTGTCTGACCTGGCAATCCAATCAAATGAAAATTTCACGGTCTGAAACCCGGGATATAGATACTCTCTCATACACATAAAAAAATTCCATGATCAGATTCATCAAACAATCAACCGATTATCAATTATTAATCTCCAAAGTTGGCCACCTAGAACATTCTGAACTGAAAACAGCAAAACAATAGAAGTTGCATTTGGAATTGACCCTGGAAAGTGCTCAATCGGATTCGTCATAATCTGAAACTTATGATGGAGAATCACTTTCATGTCTACATTATAGAACAACCTTCAATTATGCACGACCTCGATCCGGGCACAAATGATAAGATCTCAAAGTGAGCCACTCACAAAACCGAATTGTGCACTGCTGGAGAAAATCAATAATCTGCAATCTGAATGGCTCTGAAAAACATATCAAACGGGCACATGGGAGGCTGAAAATTGGCATGAACCTTCTTTCCTATTCCTACAACACAATGCAACAACCAGCACCTCTAGATCAATCACAGGGCACTTAATGCACTCATCTGAACAGGGCCTCTGACTAAACTGTGCAACTGATCCTTATTAAAATGTTAGAAACTGCAAACAGAATCAGATTGGAAAACTAGGCAAACGGATTCGTCATGGCCTATAAATTGAAACATAGGAATTAATTGACCATTGGAAAACAATACAGGAGGAATTTTATCAATTGAGTCACCGGGTCAAAAGTTATAACCAATCAAACAGGCCCTTCCAAAAAACCGGGCAGATCACAAAAATAGGACATTTCTGCAAGACCAACTTTGGGGGATTCAAAATCTAATCAAACGGACTCGAAAAGACTTGAGCATTGGAACATAGGTTCTCTAATATACATTATAAACACTCCCAAAGTGGTGAACTATGAAACCTAACAGAACACAAGATATTCAAATACAAACAGGGCCTGCAACAACGATTTGATACTTAGGCAAAAATGCAGATTTAGGTGAACACCTCAGAATGGCTACCTCCTAAACACTTCAGATTCTTCATTTAGGAGCCAAAACCCACTGCATATGTCAAATGAAAGGTGTTGAACCCATTCCCCAAGCTGTATCACATGAAATTCATCAGGCCCATTTCTACATACATTTGAAATCAGGTCCTTAAACCGCTCTTTTGAAACATTGAACTTTGCTTTAGGAAAATTCTCTGAACATGGGCTTAAAACTATAGAAATTTTTCATAGTCCCAACAGTGGCTCTGATTGGGGATGCGTGCCCCTTGTGGGCATGCAGAGAATTTATGATCTTTGGTACAACAGACCACTCAAAAATAAAAACTGACCACTTTCTCTCTCTTAAAAACTGAGAACCTTATTGAAAGAAAGACACACACACAACTGAAAGAAAGAAACTATACAATATATACATCACTTGCAAAGGCTTAAAGCCTCAAAATTGAAACCCATGTTTACCTCTGTTAAACATATGATTCTCATCCATATATGAGACAAGCAATCTGAAAAACTTTTGTCAAACATGCTGCCAACATATATGAAAATTTTTGAGCTGAAAGGTAACTCTGTACTTGTCACAACCCAAACTCTTCCGGTCACCACCAACCTGATGTACATACTCCAAAAAATATGGAGGATGCATTACCTCTTCTCGATGTTGACTGGATGTATAAAACTTTTCTAGTAATGCCTCAAGATATACACCATAATGATGATCTTGCATTACTAGAAACTTACATAACCGAGAAGGAACCAGATCTTCAGACTTATCCTTGTGAGATACCTCAGCTATTGAACAACTTGATTCATTACTTTGTGAAGAGATGGAAATCTTTTCCTCATAAGATGACTGAAAACCAACATTCTCCTCACAACCTCTATTAATGTCCTGAATACATGAATCTAGATGATCAAACAATGTTTCCTCTAAAACTTGTAGGGCTGAGAAGTCACATTCAAATTCATCATTTTCCTTAGTACTCTGATTTTCACAAGAATCTCTGACACTGAGCTAATCAAGATCTGAATTCCTACCATCATATGAATCTTCATATTCATTGAATTCACTGTCAGCATCATAATTAACATTGTTAGCAATAGAAAATACATCATCATCAAGCCCAGCTACAAAAGACATCTCACAAGAGAATCCTTCTTTTATGTCCTCATAATATGATTTTGGGTTACTAGAGGAATATACTTCTCTATCCAACAAAATATCATAACTCATGTGGAAAATGGAACCATTGGACACGTTGTCCTGACTTTTCAGATCTGTATACGGAAAGCAATCAGCCCTTCATTGCATGTTTGAACATTGAAAGGGAAACTCTGAAGTTCAACTGTATGCATATCACACAAGTCTTCAAGAAAATCATTTTGAACTGCAACTTGTGGCTTTAGACTAAACTCATTCTGGGGGATATCATCATGCTGAAATGGAAAACAAAAAGATTCATTTTCTGACTGATATTGATATGTTTTTGCTGACTTGTTTCAACTTCTTCAAAAAATAGAACATTGGCACTCCTTACATCCAATACTTGGATAAAAGAACATAGCTCTGGCTGAAACGAACAATCTGACATAAGTTCTGAAACCTCATTCAACTTTTCATCTAATGTTTCAAATTGTGGTTCAGACAAATCAATAGGCAGCCCATTGCACATGTCCTCCCTTTGACAAATGCGTCCTTGACATAGTTCACTGTTGTAGGGAAGATTGTCAGCACTGTTAATTTCTTCTTGATAAGACACTGATTCAATATTATTGATAATATGAAAATCCTCAATATCTTCATCAAACCGGTTGACTTCCATTTCTGATTCAAGGGCAAACTAAGCCATCATAGTTTCATATTCGGGTTCATAGAAACCTTCATCTATCTTATGATTAATAATTTCATATGGTAAATCAGAAGTTGAAAGCATACGAACTGAAAGAACAATTTCATCATCATTGTTATCTGAAACAAAAGAATTCATTAGTGCTCTAGTCATATCAATCTTTTTACAATCATTTCCACCACATGGAAACTATTCATTCTCTTGACAAGGCTGTCCATAAATCATTGATTTATCTTCAAGAAGATCGGGATCACTTTGACTCCTCGAATCTTCCTCTTCACTTTCAGTCCCACTGAAAACTGATATGACTTCATCCCTTGGGGCTTGATCATCATCTAATGAAAGATCTGTCCCCTCTTCATTTTCAATATTTGACTACAAACAATAAGTCTTTGGAGCCTCACAACTAGAAGAAAAAATTTCAAATTTACTTGGTATATACCCTTTGTAAATATCTATCTCCGCATCAAGAAAATGTTGCAAATATTTACCAACCATGTTGGCTTCTATATCAGGGGCAGTCATTGTTTGCTGCAATTTCCTTCATTCACATTCTGTTCAGAAGTACAACTTGGAACATGATCAATAAGATCGACAGAGATGGAAACACCTTGACATTGAGTTTCATTTGCTAATTTACATCCATCTTCTTCTATCGGAACATCATGACCACGAACTCCGACGGATAAAAAGCCTTTAGCAATTTTATATCTTAAATTATTTTCAATGTCCATCGCTGTCATAAAAGTCTGATGCAAATTATTTGGCTCTTTGTTTCTTAATAGGAAACTCATCTTTTTACCGAATGCACCCAAATAAATTATTAAACAAACATGGTCATTGGGTCTGTAGTCTTTTGGAATATTATGCAATGTCTTGACAAATCTAATGTTGAATGGTGGAACCAATTCATCCTCTTGTATTTGAATCTTCATCAAATTGTTCAACAGAATACTCACATCTATTCTCTCAGCAAACTGTTCCAAGAAAACTGAATTAAAGTCCTCCCATGAAGAAATGGAATTTGCTAGTATTGAATAAAACCAGACCCTGGCATCATCCTTCAAAGTCTGAACCAGCAACTTCATGATAACATCTTCATGGCCAATCTCAAAGTCTCCTATCAGATCAGCGAACTCTTGCACATGATCACATGCTGAATCTGATTGTTTCCCCTTAAACTCTTTCAAATGTTTCCTAATCTTGGTAGGAATATCATTCGGGAAACCCTATATGCCATCAAAACACAATGGCGCATACCTCTGTATAGAAAAACCTCTACTTGAATCCATTACAGACTGCACCTTATCTTAACGAGATTTTTAGATTTTCATCACAAACAACTTATGCAACCATAAAACTTCCTATAGATACATATTCTTCCAATGATACAACCCAAATTTTTAAAGAAGTCTAGAAGAATATGAAAACCCACAATTCTAAAATCCTTTTATGTGGTGACTTTTTCACCAAATAGGATTATACAAATATAAATTATCTAATGAGAAATACCTGGTAAGTTCTGATGCTAAAATTCTTTCTTTGGCTGGAAATGATGGCAAATTGTAGAACTCACTTCATAGCTCCATCGGGTTCCTTTTTTATAGAGCTTCCATCCTGTTGGAGAGGAAAAACCACTTTATCTTTGTTTCCGTATACTTCTTCCAGCCAACACAGAACTTCACCAGTATCCTAAATACTATTTATCAGAGCTGAATACATCATATCTTTATTCTGAACTTCGTACTAATCAAACACAGGATCTTAGAGTCGCCACTCACAACTTGGTGAGATGATTTCAAAGATTTTTTAAACTGACTCTTTGCACTTCAATGGAAACCACTGGATATGACAAACAAGCCGACCAGGAGTCTAGCTCTACTTGTACCCGCGTTGTTTATAGCTAGTTTATTACACAAGAGATATCAAATGACTAAAATACGCAAGTCAGGAGTCCAGCTCAACTTGGAACCTGCACTATTTGCTTGTGATTGTAATCTCTGGTCCCCAGCAAAGTCACCATTTTGTTGGTGACTCAGATGGGCTGAATCAATCTGGGTAATGAAATATTGAAAGTTTGTAATATAACCAAAGATTCCGAACTGATTTATTTCTTTGTTATGTTCTCGTCCCCAACAAAGTCGCCATTTTGTTGGTTCCTGGATAGGATTTTACACTCCATAAGATACCAATATGCTTATGATGGATATTAAGGATTGGTTAATTCCAAATGTGAGCAATCTATAAGCAATTGGTCCAATTATAGGGATAAAACTACCCTCTTCTGCTTTTGGCTCTGCAAAACCAAGGCGGGTGCACCTGATCTAATAGTATTAACTCTGACTGATAGTTCTAACTCTGCCCCTAATTTCTTTATTGGATCTTTCAACAGATGAATACAATGAGAAAGTACTAAACAACAACCTATTGTTCATTGACTCTCCATCACTGGATAGGACAACATATAAATGTAAATAAAATTAAAGACTGGTAATGATTTAATGTTTTCTTGCAGAATGTAAACAATCCTACCAAACTTGCATCAGTAGAGGAGATACTAATTTCTCATCAATGCCTTATCCATTGGGAAATATATCTGAGATAGATATAGAATACAAGAACACAAATTCCAAGCCATAAACACAATAAACCAGATTCATACACTGCTTAGAAACATCCTTCCTGATTGAACCAAATGAATCTATGCTTCACTCAGAGACTTTTAACCTGATCCTAGATCAAGGCTGAGAGATAAAACATATACACAAGTAAACCTTGTGCAAAGAGTCAAAAAACTCAAAACCCAAGAAACACAACTAAAGGAGAGATCTGAAAACTGCAAACTGTATTAAGTATAAGGATTCAAGTTCCTGTATCACAAACTATCCCAGAATACAACTATTAAACAATATGCAAAAGATACAAAAGGTTTTTCCACTGTATTGACACAACCTACAAAATATATTACAATCTGGACTGAGGATACACACTTAGCTCTTCAGCTTCCTGTGTCAAGAATTTCCAGCCAGCCCTTCTAAATGATCACAAAATTATTTTTATAAGAACAAGGATACTACAAAATTATCATTTAGGGCACTTTTAGGGAAACTTAGTTAACCCTAAGACTCTCAAAAAATATCCTAGACAAATTTGATTTTATTTCATTCCAGAAACATCTTTATAAAATATCTGCATCTTACTCAAAATTGACCTTGGATTACACAGTTTGCTACTGCTCTCACCCACTTTGTCAAAATTGAAAATAAATGCCACCATTGTGTTCCTCGTTCCGAGCTGATTTCGGAAACATATAATATGTATATATTCTGATAAAAATAAGACCCAAAAATCATTTTTCCGTGAGCAGCCTTTATTAATTAAATTTTTTGAATCTTTATATAGTGCAGACTTTATAATTTTGAATTTAATATTTTATGGAGACCTCAAATTTTGAGGTGGCCCCATGCCACTTGGCATGACCTAATTCGTTCAACCGAACACCTCATCTGCCATGTCATAGCTCTGCCACATGTCGCTCACCGGTTGGTCCACCTTGCTGACCATGCATCACTTTGCTAGCTTACCTCAGGACACGTGTTGCATTGTCGCCATTTTGCCATGATTAAACCTTGAGCATCTTGAATCTTGCACTTTGGCGATGACCACTTGATTGGCACACATCCCAAGGCATCTAACCATCTACTTATCCTCTGCCTTGTCATCGCCCTGTCACCATCCATTGACAGGTGTCACATTCTGATTGGTTCGCAGATCCACTGAGCATTTGACTGCATCATCATGCCACATCATCAAGTGACAGGTGGCAGCCTGTCACTGATCCCGCTATACTAATTGGCGTGCAACTTCAACTTGGCACTTTGGTGACATCTGCTTGATCGGCACACATCTTGAGGTATCAACAGGCCTGCATGCTATATATTTCATCAAAATTTATGTGCTACTCATGAATAGCTAGCACACGTGCCCCAAAAAGGACCCACAAGGCTAAGAGATAAGCGCAGTCCCTTTCTACATGTCTTTACTTTATGTGTGAGTGGTGTTTGTTTTAAATGCTTTAAATATACTCAACACACTCAATGTGGGACAAATGCCACAATGCATTCCCAGTGTTATCTCTTTTTCAAACCATGTGTATGCCTCCATTCTAATGCTCTCTATAGCAGTGCTATACTGGTGTGTGGGAAAGGGTCCTTCGAAAGCATGCTCCTGGTCTGCAAGCGCAACCCTCAATTTTGACGCTTCCCAGCACTTATTAATGTGCACAGTCGGGTTTGAAAACTGCGCCCAACTCCATATACGAAACAATTTCCTATCATTTGGTAGTGCCTACCTCCATTAGTATCCACGCTACCTTCTCTGACTGGTTTGGCTGTTTGCATTTGTACGCAATTTTCACCCTTCACACTTGTCTACAACCAATCACCAAATGGGAGCATGTGAGACGAGACCCGTTTTCCCTATCTGTAACTGCGACAAATGCCAATGGGGGTAGCACAAATACTTCCCAATGTACAAACACACTCCCCCTCTATGCACAAGCCCATGGCATTGGCGTGCATCCATGATTTGGGGTACAGAGCTTTCTTGGCCTGCTTGTGCATCAAAAAGAATTTACACAACACAGATTTGAGTGCGTTCAACACCTCAAAGGATGCGGATCCCTCACCTATGCTTCTCTTCGTCTCTTTGGACCTACAGGCATACATATGGCCCATTTCATTTCATATACACAACACCATCATTTTATATGGTGTGTGGAGTCTCCCCCACCTGGTGCGTGAATACACCATGGAGAATGAGTAGCCAACCTATGCCTACACACCAGTTACCCAAAACTTGCACACCACACAATGCTTGGTGCATCCAATTCTTATGCAGACATGCATAATTTCAGTTAGTATACACAGTCCTTTGCAAATTCTTGTGGTCAAACATTGCCTGTAACCTTAACATGACAATATGCCCCTTCATTATATTTGGTTATTGGTGCATATGTAACACCCTTCATTGCATCCTCTGTAATGTAAATGATGCGTAGCACATAAATAGTGCCCCAAATTCTTTAAATAATATGTGTAGTACTGCCAACAAATGGTGTATAATACTCTTCCTTTGGTGAGCTGTCAAAACTATAACTAAGGTTGCTGAAAAAGGATATTGATGCCAAATCTATTGCTAATGTAGCACCAATCCATTAACTGATATACTAATAGAGACCTCAAATTAGCATTCTTAATTATTTCTTGTGCCCAATATAAATAATGAGTAAAGCACCGGTTTGATTGGAGTGTAAAAATGAAGAGAAATTTGGAAATTAATCAATGACGTCAACAAACATTATTAGCGCTTCCAGCCTCATCACTCGAAAATGGTTCAATACTTGCTAATGTGTAGCCACCAAATGGAGAGATGGAATGACCCTCCAATTACATTGCATCAATTAGAAGGCAAGCCAATCTGAATATCCATTTGAAAAACATGCTGCTCTGAAACTTCTTCTCTAATTATTAACTTAAATTTAATATCTATTAATAACTTCTTAGCAACATTTTACATTCCTTATTGTCATTTTTGACATCATGAAAAAGCTCCTGCAGATGTCTATTTTGCAGTGAATTCATAGCATGTTTCTCTAAAAACACAAATGCAATGAAGATGTCGAAACTCCACTTAGACAAATGAGGCAGGCTGGACCCCAAGCGGGTCCGGCCTAAAAAAATTTTGAACTCAAACAACCGGCCCTAAAAATGATCTAGGATGACTAGCGTGCACAACTGGACCGGATACGGCTAACCGGATATTAAAAAAGACTTCAATTTCACTATCTCACATGTCGGCAATTTTAAATAAAACGCCCCCAATCGTCTTTAAAAAATATTGCTCAAAACAAATCGTTGGAATCTAAAAGCTGGCGAGGACGAACTTTGTGCCATAGGCAACAACCCTGTAAAATGGCTTCGCCCAAAAATGAACGAGGTGAGAGATTTTAAAAGTTGACAAACGTCGTTCATAATTGCCGACAAACACAGATTGAAAATCACTACTGATTGCCCCGGAAAGAGATCGATGAAAAATGTCAAACGAAAAGCTGAGGGTGAGCCACTGAAACTAGAAGAAACCTCATCAACAATGATCACAACAAAATAATCCTCAACTGGAGATGATCACCTGTTGAAAAACTACGAATTTATGAAAATAGCCACTTTACAAAGTTACTTTATCTGTACTTTTAACATTATTGAACACCTTTTGTCTGACTTGGGAATCCAATCAAATGAAACTTTCACGGTCTGAAACCCGGGATATAGATACTCTCTCATACACATAAAACAATTCCGTGATCAGATTCATCAGACTATCAACCGATTATCAATTATTAATCTCCAAAGTTGGCCACCTAGAACATTCTGAACTGAAAACAGCAAAACAGTAGAAGTTGCATTTGGAATTGACCCTGGAAAGTGCTCAATCGGATTCATCATAATCTGAAACTTATGATGGAGAATCACTTTCATGTCTACATTATAGAACAACCTTCAATTATGCATGACCTCGATCTGGGCACAAATGATAAGATCTCAAAGTGAGCCACTCACAAAACCGAACTGTGCACTGCTGGAGAAAATCAATAATCTGCAATCTGAATGGCTCTAGAAAACATATCAAATGGGCACATGGGAGGCTGAAAATTGGCATGAACCTTCTTTCCTATGCCTACAACACAATGCATCAACCAGCACCTCCAGATCAATCACAGGGCACTTAATGCACTCATCCGAATAGGGCCTCCGACTAAACTGTGCAACTGATGCTTATTAAAATGTTAGAAACTGCAAACAGAATTAGATTGGAAAACTGGGCAAACGGATTCGTCATGGCCTATAAATTGAAACATAGGAAGTAATTGACCATTGGAAAACAATACAGGAGGAATTTTATCAATTGAGTCATAGGGTGAAAAGTTATAACCAGTCAAACAGGCCTTTTCAGAAAATTGGGCAAATCACAAAAATAGGACATTTTTGCAAGACCAACTTTGGGGGATTCAAAATCTAATCAAACGGACTCGAAAAGACTTGAGCATTGGAACATAGGTTCTCTGATATACATTATAAACATTCCCAAAGAGGTGGAATATGAAACCTAACAGAACACAAGATATTCAAATACAAATAGGGCCTACAACAACAATTTGATACTTAGGCAAAAATGCAGATTTAGGTGAACACCTCAGAATGGCTACCTCCTAAACACTTCAGATTCTTCATTTAGGAGCCAGAACCCACTGCATATGTCAAACAAAAGGTTTTGAACCCATTCCCCAAGCTGTATCACATGAAATTCATCAGGCCCATTTCTACATACATTTGAAATCAAGTCGTTAAACCGCTCTTTTGAAACACTGAAGTTTGCTTTAGGAAAATTCTCTGAACATGGGCTTAAAACTATAGGAATTTTTCATAGTCCCAACACCATGAATGTTTCCTAGGACCCTTTAATATCCATGAGGAACCCTTAGGACCTATTAAGTATTGTAAGGGGTCCTAAGGGGTTCTAAGGGGTTGTAAGAGCAATCAATGAGTCCTAGGACTTTTTAGGACCCCATAGGACCCGTTACTATTTTATAGGACTCGTTAGGACGCCTAGGACCTATTATATATCATAAGAAGTCCTAAGAGACCCATTCATGAGTCATATGACCATTTAGGACCCCTTAGGACTTATTAATCTATTCTAGGACCCCTTAGTACCTATTAGGACCCCTTAGGACCCATTATGTATCATAAGGGGTCCTAAGGGGTCATACGACCCATTAATGAGTCCTAGGATCATTTAAGACCCCTTAGGACCCATTAATGTGTCCTAAGACCCCATAGTACCCATTATGTATCATAAAGGGTCTTAAAGGTTCTTAGGGCCCATTAATGAGTCTAACGACTATATAGGACCTCTTATGACCCATTAATGTATCCTTGGACCCATTATGTATCATAAGGGTTAATAAGGGGTCTTAAGGTGTCTATGATGCATTAATGGGTCCTATGACTATCTATGACCCCTTAGGACTTCTCGGGACCCATTAATGTGTCCTATGACCACTTATGACCCCTTATGACACATAGGACCCATTATGTATCATAAGGGGTCTTAAGTGGGTGCTAAAGGATCATAAAATATATTAATGGGTCCTAGGACCATTTAGGACCCCTTAAGACCTATTAATGTTTCCTACGACTCCTTTGTACTCATTAGGACCCCTTATGACCCATTATGTATCATAAAAAGTCTTAAGTGGTTCTAAGGGGTCATAGGATACATTAATGGGTCCTAGGACCATTTATGATGTAGGATCATCTTTGGGTCATTGGAAATCTTGCATCACTCAAAAATATTTCCCTTCAATTTTATTCATGTTTTCTATTTTTTAGTGTTTTAGTTGCATTTCTTCAATTTGGATCATTTGCAGTTGAAAAATTTAGGGTATGTTCTAGACATCATTTTTCCCTTATGTCTTGGTTCACACTTCATTTGGATACTTCACAATGGAGTTATCTTAAATTTACATGGAGGCCAGTGTGTTCTTCATGTTCTTATGGTCGGTCAGAGTTTTCCAATCTTGTGAAGTTATTTCCTAATCGGCGAAGCTTTGTCTCACATATTACGATGATCTTGATTCTTGGTCGACGTTCCTCTTAAACTGCAAATTATTTCAACAACTTTGCATTGAGATCCTTATGATTTGGTTCCTAACCTATGTTCTTGTAATACATTTTCTTGTTCTTTGAAAATGTGATAGATCTTGGCCAACATATGTGATGCGAGGTTTCTATATATTGAGGTATTTGATCTTTGTTTAGGCAACTCTTAGGAAGATAGTCTTTTAGAGGTGAACATCCAACTTGGATTTGGATCATGTTGTAATCAAGCATGTATACCAAAAGTTTTTAAGTTGGATGTGGTAGGCCAATATGATGTAAAGCTTTGAATCTTGGGATAATGTGAATGTGGGATTTTCCATGTTTCCAGTTCATTGATAATTTTGTATAATATTGAGGTGTTGATTTTTGTTGTATGACTCGTATTGCATGGTTTGGACCATCTCTATTTGATAAACTCCAGCCATGAGTGCATCATTTGGTAGCATAGAAAGTTTCATGTCCAAAGTGCCAAGCCTACCCTCGAAGTCCCCTTCAGTAACCCTGGCCTCTTTCGCTTTCAGGATTTTTTCCAATTTTAAAACCTTGTCAACCATGGCAACATAAGCATCCACTTTTCCAACAACATCCCTCATTTCCTCAAGGCACACAACAACCAGTTTATCTCCTATGCTCACCTTCTTGAGAATATTGACATCACACATAATCTTACGCATTTTCTCTTTGACCATGCTAACATCATCCATTAGCTTCCCCAGGGTACAGGTGAAATCCACAAGGTAGTTTTTATCTTTCAAAACATCACTCACCCCTCTATTCTCCTTGTCCATCTCCTTATCCGTAGTCCCCTTCGTCCCTAGAACAGCTTTATAAATTCTCCCCACAATTTCTTCCACAACTTGATTAGCCTCTTGCAAAATTTCCTCCTCCCTCTACAAAGAATTATGGCCCTCACCCAAATTATCATATAGAACAAAC